>JAOBAZ010137660.1:0-10959 GCA_026546875.1 Pteroeides caledonicum | reverse complement strand
TCGGAGACCAATGCTGGAAATACGGACAAAAATTAATATTTTCAGGTATCAGAACACGTTTCTGGGCTACCTATGGAGTAACGAAATGTATAGATCCAACAATGATGATTTTTGCTGTTCTCTTGCAATTTTTTCAATGATTTCTTTAACAATATTTGAAATACGGATGAATTCTAATTCCAGGTCAAGGGAGTCAGAATCGACATCCTCGCTAAACCAGTCAGCAGCATGTCTCACATGTGTGCTGGCTTGGGATGTTAGAAACCAAGTCCACGAAAGATCAATCTATTTTCGTCGTCGTACCTTGAGTCAATTGACGCTATCATCACATCTAGGACCTGCAAGTAAATTAAAACACTTACATGTGAATACCCAACTTGGATGCACATAATGTTTAATGTTATAAATGAATATAGTGAAATACTCACTGAAAAATAAAAAGAAACCCTATGGTCATCGGGTTGAGCCTAATGGCAGTTTCGGGACGATCGTCCAGTCGCCGGGGTATTTTTCTTTGTCGCTTTTCAACAGGGATTTCAATATCCAAAGCTCGGCATTTTTCTACCGTTGCGGTCCAAAACTGGTCGAACTCTTTTTCAAAACGAAGGTTTCTAATATAGTTAAAAGATCTTCGACCCGATCACAACCAGTCACGACATCGAGATCATTCGATTGGAGTTTATCTCACACTCCCTTGCTTAGGCTAAGGACTTTGCTGAGAACCTGGTAAATGAATTTTATCAAATTATTCGTGTGTATAATTTTTAAGTATCACATAATCACATAAAGTAATAATAACGTTACGTTACAATCATTAGACAAATATTTATATTTCTTTTTTACGCTAAAATGCATCCAAAATCAATATTCCCCAAGAAGCCTTTTGCTTCAACTGCAACATATGCCTTTGTTGCCGTTTTCCAGATGCGCTTTAATGTGGCTACGACTGCGTCTATGGTCATATTAAAAGTGTTGATGGCGTCCGCCCTGCATGCCCAGCGAGTATCACACAATTTCTACAATGTGCGAACTTGAAAAGTTTTTGAACAATTACTTCTTTGATGAATTTTCTATTGTTCCTCTGTGTAAATAGCGTGGCGTTTAGTACATGAATGAATGAACACGTACAAATTTTGCAGGGTACCGAAGAAATCTCTTTGAGTTGCGTTACTTGTCATAGCACCAACGACAATTAAAATGTGTGCATAGCAATAAACAAATAAACCTGAAGCAGATACTTCTTTTACCCTAGCTTGGAGTCCAGTTCGGCTGCCAGAAACATTAGATGCTCCATAATAGCATTGTCCACGAATTTTAGATTCATCTATTTCATTAGCCTGCAACACATCACGAAGTGTTTTAAAAAAACTTTCGCTTGTGGTGTTGTGCACTATTCGAAGAGCACGTAACCTTTCTTCAATTTCGGTTTGATTCACATAACGAACAATAACAGAGAGCTGTTCTTTGTGGGTAGTATCTGAGGTTTCGTCGACCATTACGGAAAATATCTCTGCACTTTTTACACGTCGTACTATTTCGTTGGTGACGCCTGAACCAATAATATCGATCATTTCATTTTGTACTTGGTGACTCAAGTATGAACAATTATCTGTAAGCAAAGAATTCCAAAAATTGTACAAAAGCATAGACACAAATAACACTGTCAGTCATTACTTACAAATTTCAAAACAATTGTAATGCTAGATTCACTAACCTTTGGCATTTTTAGGTGTAAATCCAGGATAGGGTCGTTCTTCAAAAAAAATTCAATAAGCTCCCTAAAAACCCCTTTGTTTTTGGCTTCTTCGTCATCACTATGACCCCTATACGGCAAATTAGGTTGTCCAAACTACTTTACGACATCTATAATTCTTCCAACCACACTATATATACGTCTATGTTGAACCTACTGTAAACAGTATAAACGGCTATTCAGTATTCAGTAAGGTCAAACTTTTTAAAGAAATTTTGTTCACAACTACTCAAATTATAGTTACGTTATTGTATTGGATATGTACACCTCAATTTGCCTAGCAGCTTCTTCAATCCTGGCCTGCTCATTTATTTGATGTTCAATTGATACTTGTTTTAACCAAGCTTTTATATATACGCTGCGGCGGCATCGCTTTTTTGGTGCGTTTTGAAAGCCTCTGGTTTCTTTCAGTTCGAGAATCCGTTAAAAATAAAAGACTTGTCAGACTTGCTGCACATCTAAAAGTAAACGTTTTGTAAAGCGAGTTCAGAGTGCCAAAGCATGCCAAAATAGACAAAATAGTGGTCACCACATAACATTATTACATGCCAAATTCTAGTCAACAGTACAGTCAAATGAAAAATGTATGACCAGTCAGACGACAGCCATGTTATTCTTATTCTCACATGTCCATTAAACGTGCGACAAACGAAGCAAAAAGCTTTGTTTCTCTTCTTCGAGTATTTAGTCCAGCTGTACTTTTCATACTATGATGGGAGGAATCTCCTACTTTTCTTGTCTTTTGGAAAATCAAAACCCTTCGGTTGACACGGACCTTTTCTAATGACATGATCTCTCGCTGCTCGATCGAATGGTAAAGGTGATGACGGATCGTAGTCGTAGTCGCGTAGATTAACTGATTGAAAAACCATAGCCAGCCGATAGTTTCAAATAATAAAGTACAAAACAGATACCGAATATAAGCATCTTGTAAAAATTGCGTTGGTGCATTTGCATTCGCCTTGACATGAATTATTGAACAGAAGCGCTGTCGTGCGGATCCGCCATTTTGACACAGAGTGCCCAAAACAATATTGCTAACAATTGCTAATATCTGCTTGTTATTGCAAACATAAAATCTTCCACGCATTATGAATACGATGTTGTCTGTTTTAACGGCTACGCAAATTTTATTTTGTTGTGCTTCATTTCAACATGAATAGAATGGTATTTTTTCCTCACATACCATCTTTTATTTTTTTTTCTTTCTTTGAATTGTACAATGGAGATCACAATCTGGAAACTATTGGGGGGTCGACCGCCCCCCCCCCTTGCTGGCCCCACTGCTTGAGAGAGATTGGCAAATTAAAATTTATTTCACATAATTTAAACGTACCTCAGGAAGTGTAAGCACTTACTAAATAAACTAAAAATTAAATACTTGTATAATTTATCATAATTAAAGCATTGCATGGTTCTTTTTTGAAAAAGGAAATCAAATACAAAAAAATAACCGCAGTGCTTGTTTCTCATTGCTCAAAAACTAATCGTTTCATATCCAAGTCTGCGTTTTAACATTCGCAAACAACTTGCGGCTAATAGTCATAATAGCGGCGGCTTCTTTGTGTCGATCTTTTAAGACCGCCGAGACATGTGGTTGAAAATAGTCAACAACTTCAAACAATTCGGTGATAGATTATATGGTAAACTAAGAAAAGGAACCGATAAGACGGACTATCTCCAGAAATAAAAGCGATTTGTAATTATCATTAAAAGATATACCGTATAATATTATGATAATTGTTTCTATATTATAATGTTCTTGTATCCATATCTATCTTGTTCCTCTGTGTAAATAGCGTGGCGTTTAGTACATGAATGAATGAACACGTACAAATTTTGCAGGGTACCGAAGAAATCTCTTTGAGTTGCGTTACTTGTCATAGCACCAACGACAATTAAAATGTGTGCATAGCAATAAACAAATAAACCTGAAGCAGATACTTCTTTTACCCTAGCTTGGAGTCCAGTTCGGCTGCCAGAAACATTAGATGCTCCATAATAGCATTGTCCACGAATTTTAGATTCATCTATTTCATTAGCCTGCAACACATCACGAAGTGTTTTAAAAAAACTTTCGCTTGTGGTGTTGTGCACTATTCGAAGAGCACGTAACCTTTCTTCAATTTCGGTTTGATTCACATAACGAACAATAACAGAGAGCTGTTCTTTGTGGGTAGTATCTGAGGTTTCGTCGACCATTACGGAAAATATCTCTGCACTTTTTACACGTCGTACTATTTCGTTGGTGACGCCTGAACCAATAATATCGATCATTTCATTTTGTACTTGGTGACTCAAGTATGAACAATTATCTGTAAGCAAAGAATTCCAAAAATTGTACAAAAGCATAGACACAAATAACACTGTCAGTCATTACTTACAAATTTCAAAACAATTGTAATGCTAGATTCACTAACCTTTGGCATTTTTAGGTGTAAATCCAGGATAGGGTCGTTCTTCAAAAAAAATTCAATAAGCTCCCTAAAAACCCCTTTGTTTTTGGCTTCTTCGTCATCACTATGACCCCTATACGGCAAATTAGGTTGTCCAAACTACTTTACGACATCTATAATTCTTCCAACCACACTATATATACGTCTATGTTGAACCTACTGTAAACAGTATAAACGGCTATTCAGTATTCAGTAAGGTCAAACTTTTTAAAGAAATTTTGTTCACAACTACTCAAATTATAGTTACGTTATTGTATTGGATATGTACACCTCAATTTGCCTAGCAGCTTCTTCAATCCTGGCCTGCTCATTTATTTGATGTTCAATTGATACTTGTTTTAACCAAGCTTTTATATATACGCTGCGGCGGCATCGCTTTTTTGGTGCGTTTTGAAAGCCTCTGGTTTCTTTCAGTTCGAGAATCCGTTAAAAATAAAAGACTTGTCAGACTTGCTGCACATCTAAAAGTAAACGTTTTGTAAAGCGAGTTCAGAGTGCCAAAGCATGCCAAAATAGACAAAATAGTGGTCACCACATAACATTATTACATGCCAAATTCTAGTCAACAGTACAGTCAAATGAAAAATGTATGACCAGTCAGACGACAGCCATGTTATTCTTATTCTCACATGTCCATTAAACGTGCGACAAACGAAGCAAAAAGCTTTGTTTCTCTTCTTCGAGTATTTAGTCCAGCTGTACTTTTCATACTATGATGGGAGGAATCTCCTACTTTTCTTGTCTTTTGGAAAATCAAAACCCTTCGGTTGACACGGACCTTTTCTAATGACATGATCTCTCGCTGCTCGATCGAATGGTAAAGGTGATGACGGATCGTAGTCGTAGTCGCGTAGATTAACTGATTGAAAAACCATAGCCAGCCGATAGTTTCAAATAATAAAGTACAAAACAGATACCGAATATAAGCATCTTGTAAAAATTGCGTTGGTGCATTTGCATTCGCCTTGACATGAATTATTGAACAGAAGCGCTGTCGTGCGGATCCGCCATTTTGACACAGAGTGCCCAAAACAATATTGCTAACAATTGCTAATATCTGCTTGTTATTGCAAACATAAAATCTTCCACGCATTATGAATACGATGTTGTCTGTTTTAACGGCTACGCAAATTTTATTTTGTTGTGCTTCATTTCAACATGAATAGAATGGTATTTTTTCCTCACATACCATCTTTTATTTTTTTTTCTTTCTTTGAATTGTACAATGGAGATCACAATCTGGAAACTATTGGGGGGTCGACCGCCCCCCCCCCTTGCTGGCCCCACTGCTTGAGAGAGATTGGCAAATTAAAATTTATTTCACATAATTTAAACGTACCTCAGGAAGTGTAAGCACTTACTAAATAAACTAAAAATTAAATACTTGTATAATTTATCATAATTAAAGCATTGCATGGTTCTTTTTTGAAAAAGGAAATCAAATACAAAAAAATAACCGCAGTGCTTGTTTCTCATTGCTCAAAAACTAATCGTTTCATATCCAAGTCTGCGTTTTAACATTCGCAAACAACTTGCGGCTAATAGTCATAATAGCGGCGGCTTCTTTGTGTCGATCTTTTAAGACCGCCGAGACATGTGGTTGAAAATAGTCAACAACTTCAAACAATTCGGTGATAGATTATATGGTAAACTAAGAAAAGGAACCGATAAGACGGACTATCTCCAGAAATAAAAGCGATTTGTAATTATCATTAAAAGATATACCGTATAATATTATGATAATTGTTTCTATATTATAATGTTCTTGTATCCATGTTATCGTTAACAACCCGCACGAAACAATAAAACAACGTTTAAAAATTAGGCAATAATCGTTCTCAATTTGTCCAAAAGTAGTGCTAATAAATTAAATAAGGGTGTTTTCGATTCGGAAATCAGAATTTGAATTTAGAAATCTGGATTTGGGGATTTCCCAAAAATAAAACGAAAAATCCGGAAAAGCATTTCGACGAAATTAAATCCATGGCCGAGATGCATTTGTAACTTCAAAATCCTTTTTCGGATTCGATTGGAGAATCGTAAAAATCCAGATTTTCAAAAGTCAAATCCAGATTTAATATTAGTTGAAGGTATTTTGCCTCCATCAGGTGAAAAATTGTTCCTACTACGTACTACGTTTAACACGTAGTACGTGAAAGGTGCGCAAGGAAACATGCGCGGATACACAAACTTCAAGTATGTCTGTATGTTTCCTAATCTGCGGCACGGCCTGGCATTATCCGCATCTTGCTATACTACATACCTTCAGGTGTGTGTAACAATTTAATCACTAATAGCAGCCATAGTGAAACATGTAAGGACCTTTCCATGTTAACTCTAAAAGCGACAAACATGTTGAGAAGGTTTGCAGCTACTTTGTGATACTGTATAAAAAATAAAATAAGGCATTGCATGCATGTTAAATGTTTCGGCTAAAAGGGTCAAAAACCCAAGTTTGTTTATTCATGCATGGACACGTTTTCCCAATTCATACAAAAATACAAACATCTCGATTTAGAGCCCAATGCAAAAATATTGAAAAAACTGTGCACTTGATTCCATTTTTTGGTCCATGCCCATATTTTCTTGATTCCAAGCTCATGAAATATCCAAACAAAATCGAAAGCTAGTAAGCATATCTCTAGTTCGACTTGACAGCATATGAGGTTGGACTTAAGAAATTAAGATGCAGACATATACTGGTAAAATGGATTCCTATATACATAATTCACCTCGATATTTTATTCTTAAGGTTGCTTATTGGGAAAACTGGATTTGAATAAAACGACAAATCCGGAAAGGACTTCGAGGAAGTTAAATCCATGGCCGAGATTTATTTCTTTAAACTTTCTTTTCGGATTTGTCGTTTTATTGGCAAATCCTAAACTCAGATTTCTAACTCCAAATCCAAATTTCCCAACTGAAAGCACCCTAAATTGCGGTGTTTGCATTTCTGCACGTTTTAGGTGTTAAACACGCTTGGCACCTAGTTTGCAGCACTGAACAAAGTAAATAATTGGGGAAAAAAGAAATTGCACCTACAAAAAAACATACAAGTGATCCACCCAGCATTACGATTCTATATTTTATTTACAACTAAACTATTTACAACCTGGCTACAGCATAGAACTTGTTATGGTTACATTTAGTTGCGATTTCTTCATCAAACTAATCCATGTGAAGTAAAAAACACAAAACTTCGTTGTTGTCATGGGCCCATAATTTTACTTAACCCCCCCCTCAAATTCCCAAATTTAAGGAGATGTTTTTCATTGTTTATAGCGAGATATTAACTATAGAAAATTTGTATTCGGTAACAGGAATTAATAGTTTCTTGGGCAAAATCTAATTGTCAAATTTAGAAAAAAAGTTCATTCATCAAATTCATTTTAGTTAATGTTGTTAACTTATTGTATAATAATCGTCATGGACTTTTATTTATTCTTTTAAAACACTTCACTATTCATCTTTTTTTCACATATCCTATAAGATTTGTAGCTAGCAAACATTGTAAACTACTGCTGATAATAAATGTTGTGTCTTTGTTTCATAACTGGAAGTTTGAGTTCAGCACTGTTGGTAGACACACTTCTTTGCCTCCATTCCAATTCTCCACAATCACTGTTGTTTATTCGAATAGCAGGTAATTTGAGACCACGTAGCTTCGGAGTTATTTCCAAGTTTTCATTCTCTAAATCACAATTATTATTGTCATCTGAACGCCTGGATTTTGGGACAAATTTTCGCTCAAATGCATATAGCTTTTCATTTTCATTGGCGTGGACATTTAGAGTATCCGGGGCACTTACTGAACGTTTAATGTCCCGTTTTTGGATCAGTGTTGGTGGCACGCTTTTACGAGGTTCATACCATTTGAAATGCTCGAAGTTTTTTGCGTTTCTGTTTTTCAAGTTTTTAGCTTTGCTGTTTTTACTTTTCATTCGATCTTGTAAAATACAAGCTGAGTTCTTATTTGAACCAGTAATTTGTAAACGAGCGTAATCAACTTGAGATTTTTGCGGCTTCATTTCGTGACCTGTATGAAGCAAGCTATTTAAATCAACTGGAAGGATACAAGTTGTTCTTCTTGAGATTCCATTTTCTTGCGTTCCATAGTAAGATTCTTTGGAAACAAATTTAGACTTAGTACGTCCCTCCATTACTTAGGAGTTAGGAACTTCTTCCGTTATACTCAAGTATAACAATTTGCTGTAGATGACCTAAATCGAGTCGAAAGTGACAGATAGGCAATGTGAATATCCTAGAGTCAGGTACGTTACATTAAAATTTTCCACTTTCTTACATTAGTCGCCACTCTTGAAGGTCGCGATGCTTGCCTCTGGCGCTCGCTGATGTTGTTTACTGTAAGCGTTTTTAACACTGTAACTTATATGAACTGTTTGTTATTGATAAATTCATTTATTATTAAAGTGCTAATTACCATATTTCAATTTAAATGTATTTACTTTATTGAACCAATTGAAGGTGTATATAGTTTATTTTAAAGTTGATTCGTTTTATTTTGTTTATAGCAAAACGTTTTAAAGCACATTAAACACTATGGTGGGATCGTCAGTTTTTTTCCTTTTTCAAAATCTACAACATAAAATTTAACGTTTTGGCTTTGTGCAATTAAAAGCTCCCTTCAGTGCCATAAAAATAATGCAGATTCAGATCAAATACTAAAGACTAAATGTATTGAGATCTCCATCTCAATACATTTAGTTCTAATCCGGAGAAGATTGCAAACAGAAATTTTTACCTGCAATTTCGAGAAATGCATTTGCTGGGAAATATATTTTGTAATATTTGTATTTTATATTTTGAAAATATATATTAGAATGGCAAGGTTATACAATACTTGGTTCCACTCGTTATATTTTTTAATAATAGATATTAAAGCCAAAAATATGAATCTTTTTCTGGATTTGTTTAAAAAATAAGCTTTACGTGGGAAGAACATCACCGTATATGCCTATCCCATTAATCCAAGCCTGCTTATTTTTAGAAACTGGGGCCACAATCTTTCGAATAACTTTTAAAAACATGTATTTGTTCGACGCAAGGCTTACCGCTTTGAAGACTACAGCGACCTCTCTTTTAGACATGAATCATCCAAATTTCTTCACAATTAAAGTTATTGAGCAATATGTATAAAAAACGTGAATCATGTTATATTACTTATATTTATAGCAATTTATTTATTTTCCAGTTTTATATCTTATTTTTAATAAGATTATAGTGTACAGACATGGACGATAATCACGACAATGTAACATTACGATTTGCAGGAAATATACTCTATAAATTTGTAGGAAGATGTTCGTGACCTAAACATTTGTTTACGTTATGAGTGGTTTAGACGTACATGGGTATTTACAAATATGTGGTATTACTAAATTTTTATCTGGTCGCCACGTCGAAACAATGTGGACAATATCTTGTTTTGTTCACGATTAGCACACCCGGTAGCGTAGCCAGCCGGACAATTTATAGACCTGCTTTAATAACGCCGTGTTCATAAACAGTGAAAACAATTAATTTTTAA
The DNA here is from genome assembly GCA_026546875.1 of Pteroeides caledonicum. NCBI lineage: Eukaryota > Metazoa > Cnidaria > Anthozoa > Scleralcyonacea > Pennatulidae > Pteroeides > Pteroeides caledonicum. The sequence goes on along the minus strand of JAOBAZ010137660.1, from coordinate 1,202 downwards.
AGAAATGAATGATTTGAAATTTACGTAGCAGGACTAACCTGTCGGGTTTAGATTTGCCACTGGTATTGTTATTGCCGAAAACTCAACAAAAATAGTTTTTTTGATGTAAAAAAGCGTCGTGTGTAATTTAGAAATTGTAAGACACCTTAGTATCACCATCAGTAATATTCTTATTTTTGAGATATTTGAGTCCAGACACCCTCAGCCTTGGCATTGTGTTCTATAATTAGTCAATCTAGGCACGGCATGAAAACTCGGCAAACTTCAAAGGGTCTGATTAAAAACGAAGCTTTGACACTGGACAATTTTATGACACCATAAGAGGGTTCAGACACCGTGACTTTGCACAAATTTGAATAAATGCAAACAAAAGATAGAACCGGATCGGCTATATGAATCAGATAATTGATGACGACGTCATAAGCGTTGTAAAACTCATAAAAACTCTACGCATAAGAGCGTCTTTGTAAGTTCAATCAAAATTAGAGAAATAATATTAAAACAAGTGCTACGCGCTCTTAATTTGCACCTGATAGCCAATGCACGTTAGTGGTCAACGCAATCCAAACTCGGGGAATAAAACTTGCACGGCTATCGTTTTGTAGTTATTTTACAAAAAATAGTTGTGTTTGGATAGTCTCATCCATATACTTAGGATGTTGCTCGAACTGGGAAAGGCTAAGAAAAAATCATTGAAGATTTCAATGATTTTGAACAATGGGAAAAACAATACATCGCCGAAAATCGCCGACGATTTGCAATATATGAGAACCAGAACCTTACAAGAGAGTTAAGCGATGTATTGTTTTCTAGTTGGAACGAAAATGGCGGAATACAATAACAAAACAAAGATCGCCGCCATTTTTGATCCAAAACGGACTAAACTCAAAGGATTTGTTAACAATACATGACTCAACTCTCTCAAAAGAGGGCTCCGATGCGAACCAGGCTTTAGCATTCCTTAACTCTAGGAACATCCAAGCGTGTTTAAATCAGGCCACGCAAACCATTAGGCATTTCTTTATTTACCAATATAATGATACAGTGATCAAAAACGAAGATAGTTTTATCCGGTTGTCATGGCTTTTAGCACGTTTACATCATTTTGAACCTTTTTTGGGCGAATTCACCAAACTTCCAAACTGGGACAAATTGCCACAGAAGTTGAAGGTTTGCCTTTGACACAAATTAAAGGGCTCGCA
>JAOBAZ010137549.1:0-10960 GCA_026546875.1 Pteroeides caledonicum | reverse complement strand
GGTTTCGCTCACTCGGAGAACAACTTTCACCTTAATATATACATATATATATATATATATATATATATATATATATATATTTCATCATCTTCCAAACACCTTTAAAAACAAAAATATACCTCCTGTTGCTGTGCCTACTGCGTGAACCCCAGCTCCGCCAGTGGGTGCACCACTACCTAAAAAAAATTCACAAAACCTCAGCACTAAGTTCTTGATCCTCTCGCTGCAACCACTAACGCTGAATTGGCACATAAGTAATATAACTTTTTCCGTGCATTTTTCATAGGGCCAGAAGGCATTACGGAGCTTTTCACACAGATTTAGATCGTTCATTTTTTTAACCGCCATTCCTGTATCCAAGCTGCTAATAGGAACGCTAATAAGAGACGGTTAGTATCTTAAGCTGATTCGTTTGCCCATATAAGGCGGAACGCGTCGCTTCGATAACTCAGCTAATTTTTAACACTTCAAGGAATACTGACGATGGTAAAACAGGCAAAAGTTCAAATACCAAGGGTAAACACTCAGGAATGTCGCTGGTATATCGTCGGGATATCACCATGTTTGGGATTCGCACAGGGACTGTTCTACATAGCAAAGGGTTAGGCATCCAGGGTATTTTGCTTCTTTGACTTCAAGGTTCGGCGAAAATGGTTCTGGCATCGGCTGGTCATGCGACACCCTAAGTATCTGGGTGTTTTAAAATATATTCGTTTTCGTAGCAGTTGTTTACCAGAATAATAAATAAGAAGCGTTTAACCTGGCCGTACAAATATAATCTGCCGTTATTTATTGTATATGTAATAAAGAAAACCAATTCCTAAAACTACTCAAACGTTAGAAAGATCTAGAGGACAGCTTTGTACATGATTAGTTCTTACAAACGTGCTTTGCTCGACGATTTCACGTTACAATCTATTACTGTCGCGTACAATTAACCACGACAACTAACTAGAATTTATTTCACTGTATATGACAATTACTAACCAGGAATGAGTTATTTGCGGAACGACCTTTCATTACTTTAACACAACTAAGTAAATATTGTAAAAATAGGCAAAATATAGGTTTTAACTGAAGTGGTTTATTACCCTGTTCGCCATACAAGCTGAGTTCAAACTAAACTGATATTTCTCTTTAGCCAATTAAATTACAGAATCAACCAGCCGATGCCAGGGCCATTTTCGCCGACTTTCAGGTGTGGAGGCAAAATGCTCTGGATACGAGGTTGTGTAAATAAATAGAAATTGCTGATGAAACACGTGGAACATGCTCCACGTGCTCTACGGTTATTATTATTATCATTATTATTATTTAAGAATAAATGCAATAGCAATATCCGTCGTTTCTAACATGTATAAATCTAAAATGAAACTTGTGGAGCTCCACATGCTCCAACTGCTACACCTGACTCAGAAAAATCTTCCATATATTACTTTCGTGATATAAAATAACACGTGAAAATAATTTAGTACGTGAAACCAAATTGAAGCGGTCTGAAATTCTGCGTCGTTTTTTTTGTTTTTTTCTTTTTACATTCTATACATTACAGCACTTACCGATTTGAACTCGACAGTAGATGTGAACATCACCAGTAACGCTTGAAGTCCATATCCACTTCGCTTCCTTTGCTATCTTTGGTCCTCTGAGTAAATTGCTACTGTGTGTATTGGTTACAGCTGTAGGCCAGGTACTAGCATCAAAATCAGCTGTATTCCACTTCGGAAGTAACTTATTGTAACAGCGCCAAGTTTCATCAGTCACCAGACCGTTACTAAATGATCCAATTATACCAGCCGGTCCACCATTGTTAACGCATTCAACACCTATAACTTGGGTTGTATCTGGGAAACCAAAAAGCTTATTCTCGTACCAAAGTTTGGGGTTATTTCTCCCTATTTCGACACCATCTGCATATAAGGTCAAAACATCATCACCGGCAAATATGCATGTCATACCTAAAAGCAGCATGGAAATTAATAAAAAAGGCCAGACTTGAATCTTAACCCAACAATTAGCATTTTTTGTATTTTAGTGATGCCAAATTGACAAATAAAGAACGGAAGAACCACATCCAGCCGACAAGTTCAAGAAATATGAGAAAAAAAAAATTCCGAAGAATTGAACTACCTTGAAATTCAAGATATAAATTAAAACAAGAAACGCTTTATTCGTGTAAATGTTTAATGACTAATTAGAAAACAGAAGCACATGCAGAAAGTTCAAACATGAGGCCAGAGTCAAATGTTTTAGTTGCTACATTTACAAATGCCTTTCTTTTGCTCGAGTGCTCTTTAATTTTATAGCTTCTCATCTTGATGTGGTCAATGTGTTCTTTTTATTTCAACGCAACTACCTTTTTTGTTTTCCTATTATCTGTCTTTTATTGAGTAGCTTATATTTTAACACAGATTCTTATTCGAGCATGATAACAATTTGGGATAACCGATTGATCATGAGTGCCATAGTTTCTTTTAATCTTTAAATGTTTTGCATCAAAGTACTTACCAATTTGAACTGTACAGTAGACGTGCACATCACCAGTAACGCTTGAAGTCCATATCCACTTTGCTTCGTTTGCTATCTTTGGTCCTCTGAGTAACCCGCTACTGTGTGTATTCACTACCGCTTTAGGCCAAGTGCTAGCATCAAATCCAGCCCTGTTCCAGTTAGGAACTAACTTACTGTAACAGCGCCAATTTTCATCTGTCACCAGTCCGTTGCTAAATGATCCGATTATACCAGCCGGTCCCCCATTGTTAACGCATTCAACACCTATTACCTGGGTTGTCTCTGGGAAAATAAACAGCTTATTCTCGTACCAACGTTTGGGGTCATTTCTGCCTATTTCGACACCATCTGCATATAAAGTCAAAACATCGTCTCCTGCGAATATGCATGTCATCCCTAAAAAACGACATTAAAAAGTAAAAAAAACGGGTTAGAATTTTAAGCACAACCGTTAGTAATACAGTCTTTATATCAGTCACTTCCGCAATGGCGTAAAATTGAAAAATAAAATTAATAAAAAGGACATGCATGCAGAAGGTTCAAACACAAGACACGTGTCGAGATTTTTACATACTGCATTTACTAATGTATTTCTCTTGCTCGAGTGTTGCTTAACTTCGTTGGTCCTCATCGAAATGTCGTCAACAAGTTTCTTTTTAGTTTAAAGCAACTACATCTTTTTGTTTTCCTCGGCACCCTGTTTTTAAGGAAAAGCTTATCTTTTCCCACAAACTCGCATTTGTGTACGATAACAACTTGGCATAGCCGGTAGTTCAACTGATCACGAGCAACCATAGTTTCTTTCAATTTAAACTCGACAGTAGACATGTACATCACTAGTAACGCTTAAAGCCCATATCCACTTTGCTTCGTTGGCTCTCTCGTCTTCGAAGTAAACGGCCACTGTGTGTATTTACTACCGCTTTAGGCCAGGTGCTGGTATCAAATCCTGGAAATGTTCCAGTTAGGAACACTTTTGTTGTAACAACGCCAAGCTTTATGATCAGTCACCTATGAAGTCTATGAGGCCTATCTTCAAGGTATAAGATAGCTGTCTAAAGTACTGTATAAAATACATCCAAATTTTTATCTGGAGTTTGTTTCGCGACACACGCCTCTTCAATTCTGCCTGACCCCCCGCTTTGTTCTTCAACAATTCACATCCAGTTGCGCCCAACCGTATAGATATCTTGAACAACTGCTACACTGTTCCGCACACTCCACAATCATAATACCTCCGTCTATTAATCAAAGCAATTTTAATTCCAAAGCTTTTACGCACGTTTTTGGACGGAATTCCTTTGCCCCTGCACGCTACTTTTATCTTAACCCAAGAAAAACTGGGGTGTCAGAGAGTGCCTCTTCTCCAAAGCATCAATCGGACATCGTTCCTTACAACTACATTCTGTCCATCTACCTGTTATCAGAGATTCTAACAAACACTGTGACTAACTCACTTAATCAGACAGCATGTAATTGTCTTTTCTCAACTGAGTTCCGCCACGCATCTTAATTCCAGGGTGTACTTACTCTCTATAACTTGGAAATTTATGCGAAGACATTTACAGTTATCAAAACTGACAAACTAAATAGCCTCTAGGACATCAACAAGTGACTTTTACACTGTTAGCCGTTTCAGACACCTGTGCGCGCCTGACTTTTGTTGTACAAATGTTAATACGATAAATCATCATTACCGAAGGAGGGATTGATGCTGCAGTGTGAAATTAGAAAATAATAAATATGAACCATGGAGGTTCACGAAATGAAAGTTATTTCAAGACATTTAGGCAATAATATGCATTTTTCCACTGGCGGATCTAGACGTCGGTCAGAATAAATATAGAATTGTAATTTAAAATTCAAAATACCCGAAGAACGATCACATTGGTAGGATTTATATTCTATAGAACTGTTTAGCCAATCAAATCTTTATCTAGGTATTTTGAATTTTAAATTTCCACCAATGAGTTGTGTAATTTATTCTGACTGACGTCTGGATCCGCCGATTTTTCCATCAATTTGTTTTATTATTTTACTTGTTAATATGTTTTAGGTAATATCGCCTCGTCTTGTCAAATAATGTTTAAGATATAAAAATTGATTAAAGTTGTACAACAAAACAATCCGCACAAGTTCTCCTTGATCAGCTAAGGTGTTCTTAGGATGTGCTAGTTGTTCGATATTTCACATTGAAATGTTTTATTACAATATTAAAGTAAAAACTTGGTTCCAGCAACGAAGATGGTATAAAAATCATGAAGAAATATTAGGCCACCAAAACAAGAGTTCTGAATTTGCGTTGACGTTTCAAGTTGAACTTGTCGAATCAACTTTACAATAAAAATATATTGGGTAAACTATACTCGTTAAGTTCTTGTGCCCTTTAAACTGAAAATTTGTTACACCGATTTCAATTGCGCAGTATAACTATAGCTAAACAGATAGAAATACCAGACAGTACTTTTTTAAAAGTACCTATTCTAACAAAGTACCCATTTTAAAAAGGGACCCCTGGACATGCCTGTACATTTGGCAAAATAACAGTTAATCCTAGGATTATAATAACCAAAATAATAAATAGCCAAAAATATACACGGACATAAATTACTTCCATTACTTACTAGAAATTTCCGGTACAGCTGGGGTTCCTCGGCCAATGACAGAATCAATAGTTGTTTCTCCAGTACCAAAATCACCTTGTATTGTATCCCGGGTATCAAGTGATTCAGCATTTGGGATATTTTCCTCGGGCAGCGCTGGTTTAAAGTAGATTACATAAAAATCTTAGTACTAGGTCATTTAAATACAGTATTTGATCGATAATATTAAAACATGGTGCTATATAAATTAATAAAATACCGTAGACTACTAATAGCTTTCTCATACCTACCCTCTCGTTCTCGAGATATTCAATATTAATATGAAATAACAATGTCGTCACAAGTCGTACAAAGCATATTTACTAACTGAATCAAAAGATCCTCAAATAAAATGACTCAATGTGGATAAATTTTATAACACTGCGCACCATAGTTATAAATGTGCCGGGCGGTAATTGTATTATTTACTATCCTCACACTTGTGCGCGTTTTATGGTTGGCATGAAAGATTAAGAGTTCCAGGCTTCATGACTTCAAACGGGATAATGTGCACTTTCTTTTGTTCACAGTCGTTTTCAAATTCGAATTTCTAGAACAAATTTTCATGTTGATCCAGTTGATTCACTCAAGCACCGTCTAACCAAAAAATGCAAGAAACGCTTCCAAAACCAAGTCGGGAATCTAACAAGTTGTCATGCCAACCTTAAAGCTACCACCGTGTCATTTGTTATATTTAGTGGTCTATATCCACATGGAAAGTTTCAAGTGTTTTAATCCAGATGTCTTAAACATGCATATAATTTTCCAATAATTTTGCAAGAATGCAAAATTATCTTTTTCTACGTTTGACGACAAATTTGTTTAGTTTAATACTTGGTACCTCGAGAATAAGAAGAGATATTAAAAAACAGCTTGTCATAGAGATGGGATGTAGCCAAATTTTAAATCAACATGTGTATCAAATATTTTTTAAGCTAAAGCAAAAACACGTCGAAGTTGTGGTCCCACCCTAATTATTTAAACCCTTTTCTGAATAAAGACATTTCAAAATAAGGTTAACGTTCTTCAACTGCCCTTTCTTGAATTGACAAGGGCAACAATTCAAAGTAAATGAAAGTAAAAGCACTTACTTGGGGATAAAAATATATTTTTTGACATTGGTCTATCATAACTTTTATCGGGATAACGGGCTCCTACGGTGATGTGATCATCTCCACTCTCTCCTACGTGGAGTGCTTTAATATAATAAGACTTCTTTGCCTTAAGTGCAATTTTTTCACTGACTTGGTCATTAGGATCACTGAAGAAAACAACGATTTAAATGAATTGTGTATATCGCAGCTCAATCATCGCCAGGAATTACGTACATCGCGCCTGTCGCGCGCCAGCAAACTTTCCTTTGCTGAGTAGTTTAAACACTATAATTTCATTTCAACAGACTTTGGAATTTAAGTTTCTGCAGTTTTACTCATATATTCTTTGTTATAATGCTATAAGTGTCAGATAGAGACAAAGGATACGCCGACGTTTAGTGTTTCCATTCGAGCGACGATACAACCTTTAACAAATCATATAAAAGCCCGCAACTTACGGATGTTCAACGCTCGATTGTTGATTACCAAATACGTTATTTCGTTTTACTAGCGGCATATCAAATTTCAAACTTATACATGCAAAAAGCAAACACCTTTTGGCTTTTAATCTTGTGTTTAATACTGCTTATGCGGCACCTAAACCTCTTTACGTTTACTCAGAAAAGCCTTAATAAATTAAGAAACGCTAACTTTGTTTTAAACAAATCTTTACAATTACAGCATCAAAAATGGAGGTTTCAGGAACTTCACAATTTCGACTAGTATTTTATCGTGTTGTGTCCCGTCCCTTGTGCTGCGTTGTGCTGTGCTCTGCAGTGCTCTGCCGTCCTCTCCTATGCTCTCTCGTGCTCTCCCGTGCTCTCCCGTGCTCTCCCGTGCTTTCCCGTGCTCTCCCGTGCTCTCCCGTGCTCTCCCGTGCTCTCCCGTGCTCTCCCGTGCTCTCCTGTGCTCTCCTGTGCTCTCCTGTGCTCTTCTGTGCTCTCCTGTGCTCTCCTGTGCTCTCCTGTGCTCTCCTGTGCTTTCCTGTGCTCTTCCGTGCCCTGCTGCGTTGCGTTGAGTTTTGTGTCGTGGCGTTGTGTTGTTTTTCCGAATGTTATTGAAGCTTGTCTTCTGGCAATTAGCGTCACACGTTGTATATCGTACCCAGATAATGTCACCGAAATGGGCTGCCTTACACCAATACACGGCGCGGTAATAGAAAGGCGCGCGCTAATTGATCATTTAAAACGCCAGAAAACGCCGGGAATTCAGCAAAATCTTGAAATTCTTCGAAATTTCGCTAAGGAAAAATCGCTTTGTTTATTTGTGGCCTTTAACGTACCGGTTCCATTCGATCTGTCCAGACCATGCAACACTTGTTCCCTTTTTATTCTTTAATTCAAGCAGCTTACGAACATTACCCTTATCTTCGTCTGTGCTTAGCCAAAATTCACACTCGTTATCGCAAGCAATGTAGAATTGGTAATCTCCTGTCATCAGAGGCTAAATAAAATAAATCAATAAACAAACACGTCCCAGAAACAAATTCAAGCAGGAAATAAATACAACTAAATAATCATACAATTAAAATAAAATAATGATGAATACAATACAGCATAGCATCGGTCTGTACAATACACGCTAACATACCAAAGTATAAACTGGTCATACATGCACTATCTTAGATATTCATGCGCTTGGCGAAAAATGCTTGATATATCATAGGAAGGGTAGATTTATCTTTTTGGCGCGTCGTGATTCAATAACATTTTTAGTAATTTTTTTATAAAAATAACTTAAGCCTAATAGCGAGTAAAGGACATTGATACTTTTTTCCACATCATAAAAAAATTTCACATATTTAATATTAAAAAGTATTTTCGAACTTTAAGTCCCCTCTTTGTAACCTTTATGTTAAACATGTGAATGAAACATCTTACTGTATAAACATGATTAACTTGGATTAAGCGTGAATAACTTATATGATCTAGAATGACTGACGAATGTAAATTTATAAGATTATAACAAATAGCGGCATGTTTCTTTATCAAGATATTATTGTATAAGCTTGGTAATGTTTTAGAGTGTTTGTCAGGATTCTTTATGGTACCATTTTGCCTTGACTCAAGTAAGCTTCCAAATCTAAATCTTTCTAAAATCGATTACATGGTCGTTTTTACAATTTATATAATTGGTATACATTCATAAGATAAAATAAACGAATGTGCCTATGAATGTTTACAGTTATCAAGCATAATTAATTTGGTGTAGTATTTTTAGGGTAATTTTAGTGACGTTAAAACTTAGTGCTTTAGAACCTGTTTGGTCCAGTAGTATTTTTAGTAATTGCAAGAAATTTGCTTTTCATTGGTACAATAGGGTTCTCGCTATCATACAAAGACAGCTCACAGTTTTACATTTCATAGATTTTGGTCATCAAAATCTATCAAGCAATGAAATTAAGCAAATGAGAACCAAAGCCTGCCGGAAAGAGATTTGATCTCCCGAGAAATACACATGTTTCCAAACCGGGAGCCAATAGCATAATAGGGATACGAATTCGCGAATCTTGTGGATATGTAAGATATTCAGCAAATACTAAAAAGTTCTATTGCAAATCTTCTCAGTTAACGGGTTAAAATGCAATTTTAAGTAATAGGTTTCAAAATGACTTCATGTAATGAAAATACAGGGTATTTTTAAGACCATATCTCTCTAAAGTGCCATGCATGTTCTTAACAATTCAATTGAAGTAAATTTAGTAGTTTCAGCTATAAAACACGCTCAAGGAACTTAAGTTTTCTAAACTCTATTATTCAAGTTATGTGCAATATACTTGCCTAATACTAGTTTTTCGATGTCAAGGAAGAGTACTTTTGAAAACCGGATATACCTACCTTAAAATAACCGTAAATTTTTGAGGCAAAATTTTCGCTAATAACTTCAGGGCCATTAAACACTTCCAAAGTGGATGTTTCGTCTGGTTTGTCAGGAAAACGACTGTCTGCTTGGAGATTTGAGAGTTGAAGCCCTTCTACGTTCTTCCATATTTCGTAATACAAACCAGGTTCACCTTAACATTTACATAAATACATTTTTCAATGCCACTTAGCATTATAAAAACATTTTAACAGAAAACACTTAAATTATTTTAAAGTTGTTCTCTTGATTATTGACTGGATAACAAAACGTGCGGTGAATATATAATAATAATAATAATAATAAAATTCGTTTTCCATATCAACCTGCAGTCAGTAACTATCTGAGGAGTACACGTAGTAACCTTAAGAGTAGAGAGCTTTAGATTTGACTACGAGTACGGGTACGAGATACGAGTACGTCATTTGCCCGCGAATTGCGTCTAACTTTACTGTCGTGATCACCGCAAGTCGTAGTCAAGTAAAAAGATCTCGTACTAAAAAGGGCGACCTCTTTAGTAGGAGATTTTTTTCAAATGTGGTAGTCGAGACTACGAGTTGAAATATCCGCAAGGTAGGTAACATTTTTATGTTTTTTTTCATGTATTAATGCAGAAAGAGTCTGAAATACAAAAGAACTATTTAGCGGAAACGGAAAGAAATATGTATTTCCTGTAAGTTACACGTATTTCCTGTAAAACTATACCACTGTTATGAGCCATGTTTATCTTTGTTAAAGCATTTATAGTCTTCACTTTGACACTGATTTTCAGATTTTGAGTGTTAAGATCAATATATTTACATTACATCGAAATGATCTTGTTGAATAATTTACACTTGGTAATATTAACTCATAAATAGTCATTGAACTCACACTATTTGTGTTTTTTCCGTTTTCTTTTAGATATCAGATATGCACTCCACCGGAATTTCGTGAATTATAGCTAATTCCTCCTCTGATAGTTTTCCGTTTGTAAAGGCTAAAATAGCTGTCTCAAAAATGGACTTATTGCACAACATAATTCACCTAGATTTTCTTGTCCCGGGTTTGCGATTTACCTCTTTGTACTAACAGTCATCGTCACGCTGACGACATTTTCGTAGTCGTTGTTTACATTCACGATCTAAGGTTGCAAATCATCTGACTACGAGTACGACTACGAGTTCCTAGTGCCAAACCACACGCGGTCAGATTCGTAGTCGTACTCGTAGTCAAATCTAAAACTCTCTAATTATTTCAAAGACCGTAACATCGAAAACATGCAATTAAGCTTTAAGGGTACTGAATCATAATACGGTATATTTTCCAAACCTTTTCTGTCGTTGTGGTTTTTATCTTGCACTGTGAAGAAAATTAATTAATTAATTAATTAATTAAAGCAAATAGCAATATAGGTAAACTTTTTAAACTGTTATTACACCTCTCTTTGTTTTCACGACATTTTAGTTGAAATTTTGCTTACCATGAACACTTTGGATTGTTAAAATTACTCATAGAAATGCATGTATAACATCAAAACATTGGTCACGCCCATTTCTTCCTTATTACTACAAGTCCATATAAACTAGAAACCCGTTTACTTTAAAGATAAATTAATCAATTTATTGGAAATGTCTATTGAGCTGTGTGATTCTACGATCTTAAGCCCATAAGTTATTTAAAAAATGTCAAAGTCTTTCCGAAAAGAATTAAGAGAAGGCAACCTTTTACATGCTCTCTCTCAGCTTTTTTCCTTTAATGAGTAGAACCTGGTTGTCGTTGCCAGGGGGAATTGTCCAGATTTAGTAAAGCAAGTTAGGTATAATTGGGACCAAGAAAAATAAAAAAGTTTTAAATCAACATTTAACCACATAT
>JAOBAZ010137216.1:0-10964 GCA_026546875.1 Pteroeides caledonicum | reverse complement strand
TCGAAAATGAAATGTTGCTTTTATCCTGGTCTGAGGGGCGTGTCTAACTATAGCCAATCGTGTGTAAGCCGGGTAGACGATTAAGGTGGACTGTAATAAGTCATTTGCTATTTTTACCATTGGTCTAAAACTGTTTTCATGAGTTCAAGTTTGTTTTTTCACTATACACAGTAAATTCCATGCATCAGTAGGGCAATCACTATATCTACTTTTTCTTTTAACTCTTTCATTTTATTTGTCAAATAAAGGCTCTTTTTTAGCTTTCCACACTTCGTATGTTCAAATTATGTTCATAGAACAAATTTACTTTTACTGGAGTTGCTTGCCTTTGCCCTCCGGGTCGCTTAACCCTCAATGTTGTAGCCTCCCATATACAAGGCTGTATATCAGTGGTGAGACTGAGAAGTAATACTTTTTCGCCCTGGACCAATTTGAATTTGTTCGTGTAATGAACACGGTACGAAATTCTTAACTCATCAATCTCTTTGAAGCGGTCGCCCAAGGAATGGGCAGGGCTGTTTGTGAGAAATATCAATCAACGCCTGTAACATCCAGCCTTATAAAGTTTAGTTTGGCATAATTTATATTTATTCCTCCATGCTTGGTGTAAAATATAACAGCATGGCAGAGATTATCGAAGGACTTCTTGTTGATAAAATGTGAATTTACGTGGGCATACAATATGGCGAAAAAATACAAATGCACCAAGTTGAGAGGTCCTTTTTATTAATAGCTAGACATTTGTGAAATATTTATGGATTTGAAAAGAGCAGAAAAAGTTAGTTAATAAGCTTTACAACTTTTTTTTATTTAGTTCAATGCTTTCTAAGATACATGTACAGGCCTTCAAACATGGCAACTTTCAAACATTTCTGTCGTGCTCCCGAGCATGAAACTAGAAGTTAATTTAAATCATTTTAAAATGTCGTTCATGAATACCTTTGTATATTTCAAAACAGTAAGAACGGCGTGTTCTTGCATTACTTTGAAGAATGCAAGAATTATCATTAACAAAAGTATATGATTTTCATAACAGTTCAGTGAATTTAAGTTTGCTCAGCTCCCATGTACGAGGATTTTTTTTGGAATGGCTTACACTTTAGAAACTATTGAACTAAATGAAAAAACTTCGTAAAGCCTACTAACTAACTTTTCGTGCTCATTTCCATTGGTATGAGCAATCTACAGAAATAAGAGTGCAGAACTGAAGAGTTGACAAGATAAGCGTGTTTCATGTTGGTAGAAGTAAACGTGTTTTTTACTAACCGTTTTGTAATCCTGGTATTGCTATTAGAGCTTGTTTACATATAGTATCTGGTGAACGATAGTCTGATAAATATCTCATCCAATCAGGTGCCTCGAGGACAATACAAATAACCGAGACAACGGCGCAATAGACGCTGACGCAAATTCGGATGTATTTCTAAAAAAAAAGCAGTTGTTAAGAACAACCCGTTCCCTACTGGGCAAATTTTGCTGCCCTAACCTGCCAATAACCGAAACAACAACAAAGAGAACGACGAGAACAATGGCAGAAATTGGCAACAACGATGTCAACGACAACAAGAACACGACAACGATGACAATAACGCTTACACCAGCAGCAGAAGCGACAACAGCAGCAACATTACTTGAGAGCCAACAACAACAATGACAGCACAGAATGGACAACCAGGCGCCCAACTCGCCGAAAATCTGTCCACTTTTTTGTATTGCGCATGTCAGAATGCTGAATTCATAGCTGTTGTAACATGATAAATCATGGCTGTTGATAACAACAAGTATGAAGAACATTGATATCAGGTATGATATCAATATTGATTCACCTGGCCAGCTCAAGCATGGTCAATCCTGTTGAAAACAGCATTGAACAACATGTGCGCTGTGTGTGGAAACATGAAGTCCAACGAGACCGACACGGAGTTGGGCGTTTGGTTGATTATCTGTTCTGTGACAACATTTTTTTTTTAATATATCTAACACAAGACGATTTAAAACCCTAGGAGGGAATTGGTTTATTCACTGTAAAATTTCCACATGATTTGGACCGTCAAAAATCCATACAGAGAACGTACAGCTACCCCAAATTAAACCTTTCCCGACGGATGGGCCCCTTTTAATATTTTACTCTGCCTAACGCCAGACAATTTTGCTTGTCAATGTGACAAGTCCTGTCGTGAAAGGGTTAAAAGGCAGATTTAGATTCAGGACGTGAGCGCAAAAAGGACGCGAGATGGCGTGGATTTTCAAGATTTTTACTTCCGGTGGCGAATGCGTCGGCGTCTTGATTGAGTTTAGGACTGCGTTTTTCAATTTTCCCGTCCTGGCTAAAACGTCAATTGTATCGTTGTTTTTCCAGCTAAAAAGGCAAGTAAACTTTACTAAAGGTATACCTTGATATACCTTGTAAAATGTTCACCAATGTTCAAGAACTTACAAAGACGTTCTAAAAAACCACGTCGCCGTGCTCGTATTAGTTCACTTCGGCCAAAAATCACGTCCTCTTCGCGTTCACGTCCTGAATTCGCATTCACGTCCTAAAACCCCCTAAAAACAATTGCAGGAAATCAGAGAACGGATAAGGATTTCCAGGAGGATTTTACATCGCATACCATGCACCCACTTCCTTTGTGACAACAATGACTACATTATTAGCTGAATTTCAGTTGAAATTACCGAAGCATTTGCTACTTGGTTTCTTGTAAACAACACATAAACACCAAGAAGACAGGCCTAAATAACGATAAACAGTAAAGGGAACTTTAGTTTTGTATGCTTTTTTTTCGTACGCTTGTTACTTCGTGCCATCAGGTATAACTATAGGAAACCCAACATGACAAAACACAAAAGTCTCCCCAGTTTTTTCATGTTTTGACCGCGCGCTGAAACACGTCACCAAGTGACACGCAGTGAACTCTATAATTATTTATAGTTATTTATAGAGTTCACTGGTGACACGTATTGAATTAATAGGCAACTTTAAGGTACGTTTACACTATGCGATTTATCGTATACGATTTGTCTTCTGGCGTATGTAATCAACTGAGCACGCGTAAAATAACGGCGATTTTAAATTTTGCCATTTAACAGTTAACGAGAACGTTACGTCAGTAGTAATTTGCATACGCCAGAAGACGAATCGTATAGGATAAATCGCATAGTGTAAACGTACCTTTAGATTGACTACGAGATGGTGCAATTTTCCCGTCACGCGCGATTGTTTGCACATGTCATC
This sequence comes from Pteroeides caledonicum, assembly GCA_026546875.1. Taxonomy (NCBI): domain Eukaryota; kingdom Metazoa; phylum Cnidaria; class Anthozoa; order Scleralcyonacea; family Pennatulidae; genus Pteroeides; species Pteroeides caledonicum. Next base: position 7,729 of record JAOBAZ010137216.1, on the reverse strand, counting down.
TCGTCCTGATAAATGTAGTGGTTTCTCCCAATTTGGCTTTTAAATTTCGTATATATTAATTACAACCACTTTGGTGCATATTCGTGGATTGGACATGGATTTAGTATTAGTCATCAAATTATTTTTAATGCCTAGATCCAATTAGAACGTAGGCTACTTCATCCGAAGAAGAACTTGTGGTTGCGAAGTTGCAAATATTTTACAAAAGGTATAATATTCACTTTTTTGGCCTTTTGCGCACGATATTTCTAACCTATATCCGAAAAGCTATAAACAACCTTTACAGATAATAAAATAAGACGCTAGTTCTTTGTCGTATCAACAACATACGGCAAGTTCCAAAAAAGCTGTGTGGAGATTAAACATATAGAAACGTTAAGAAACTCCACCTTCACTTAATTTAACGTCTAGAATTTTACCTTCTACTTAGCTTATCTATTAACCAGACATTGCTTAAATATATCCTTACCGGTATGCCTAGCCAGTATTGTCCATGATCCTGGCTTATCCTCACGTCCTTATCCGTGTCCGCCATGTCTAACATGAACAATAAAGCTGCAAGTAGACCACCAAATGCTAACAAACCAAACCCCACAGTGACTAAACCGTACGAACCAGACTTTGGCAAAGAATTCGCCATGGTAATATTCCGTGAAATTTTGCTTCGAAAGTTATCAGGCGGCTAACATTGAAATATAAAGCGCAAGCTCAGTCTGCCCGTTTGTTGTTGTTGTTAGGAGAATGCAAGGCAGGTGCGGGAAAGCGTATTATGACAGGTACTTGGTTTGAGTTATTTACATGAATGGCCTGTACCGGTTTTGCTGGATAGGTCAGCATTTCTAGAGGGATTCGGCAATTCAATAAAAATCTCAAGCGGCAAACGGGATTTGCACCATCACGAGAAGCGGGATGAATAAAAATGTCATGGCAGATACGGAAAGTGGCGTGTGATTTAGGGAGGTCCTGCTAAACACCGTCCGCCAGCGCCTGCGAGCGGGTGTGTGCCGTCCGTGAGTTCTCAGTAAAGAATAATGTTTTTTAGCACGAATTCGCGTTTAATTATGATTTTATATTCTGTGCGTGTGCTTGTACGTGCCTGTTGTATTTAAATAGCACAAACAAACTATTTAAAAATAACGGTACTAAATGACTTATGGCGCATTTCGATACGAAACGTCACCAAATTTTCTTAAACATTTGGCAGTTTACCACCGTTTCTTTTATCCTGTTTGATCTTGTTCTATTTACTCTACCTAACAGTCGTGTTCGACAATAAATAGTTTTCTTAGAATAAAAACACAGAATAAGAATATAGTATAGTTTAAAAAGTTTGTTTTAAAAATTTGTTATGCAAATGATCTCAACGGCGTTCTGAATTGGGATTATTAGGCTTGCCGCACACTGGAGCTATGTGCTTAGCTGATTGTCATTTGGGAGTATGAAATCAAGTTGAACAATCAGTCATATAAGCAGTTATCTTGGTATGATTAGTTGAACAGCGCTCGAAAATACGATTCTGATACGATTTCATACTCCAAAATGACAATCAGCTAAGCACATAGCTCCAGTGTGCGGCAGGCTTAAATTATACAGTTAACACTTTGCATACTGGGCGCTTTACAATAAAGCAACAACACTTTGCTGAACACCTTTCAATATATTTATAACTCCATTCAATTTTATTCAAATATTTAAATGTTATTGTTTTCCTACAGGGAATACTGCTGACGAGTGTACTCGTCATCAGTCGTCAAAGTGTTAATCTACAGCAAGGAAATAATCTAAGCGTTTTAGTAGAAAGACAAAGGCAGGTAATAATATCACACAAGCTTTCTAAGAATTTACTCGCATTTTTAAACGAAAACGTGCTAGAAAGCACGGTTAGTCGCTACTTGCTACTTATTTAACAATTACACCATGAGCTCGTGTTGTAAATGAACTGATAGCCGACAAGGCGAAGTCGAGTCGGCTATCAGTTCATATACGACAAGGGCGAATGGTATAACTGTTTTATAATATAGTTAACGCTATTATAAAAATTTTATTTCATCATTAAATATATATAACGAAGATTAGATAGCCAGTCGCGTAGCCAATCAGATTGCTTGGTTTGCAAAGAACCACTAAATGGCTTTTATCAAAATAAAATGATTTTTATAACTACCAAAATTAGATCAATGGCTTTTGTTTTATAGGTCCCGATTCAATTTTTCATTTTTCATTCAAATTTTTCATTTATAAGGCCTCAATTACCCCTAATGGTTCAGTCATCGAATTTATTTCCGGGCTACGGTTTACCCCCAGTTAATGATAACTTTACGACTTGAGCTATAATGATATTTATAAACAGCATATTTATAGTCAAAAATTAACAAGTAAAAACATAAACAAGTAAAATCAAATAGAAATTATGATTTTGTGGTTGGAATTTACGGATTTGTTAGGATAATTCTGCAAAATCTCTTTTACAACAAATTAAAGGGGTGTTTATATGATATCGTAATGAATTTAATTCCGGAACGACTTCTAAATTTTTATATAAAAAGCTTACAAGAGAAACATGTTATTTCGGGATTATTCGACGTCTTCGCTAGAAAGCAGTTACTAGGTATACAATGCGACAAAATCTCTTGTTTTAGAATTACCGAGGCGACTTCATTACACCCTTTCGATTATTACGTCATGAATGGTTTTTGGCCTGGGAGCCTCGCTGTTGTGACTAAACGACGCAAAGCGATTGGCTAACGTTTCATGTGAGCGAGGCTTTCAGGCCTAATGACGTAATTATCGAAAGGGTTTTGCTCAGCTCGATCAGCGATCTCATTCTGGGCTGAGTTGTTCAAAGGTGGGTTAGTGCTATCCTAGGGTGAAACGTTAACGCACTGTTTTATTTCGTGTTAGAGTCCACAATTTTTATAAAACTTGAAGAAATTCTGTTTCATAAGACCTGAAGTTATTATAAAGCTGTTAAAAAGCAACAGCGTCTCAACAAAGCAGGCTCCAATAATTTTTCTTCTTAATTTTTTCACTAACCCAGGGTAAACTAACCTAGCTTTGAACAACCGACGCCAGCAATTACATACATGCTCAAGCATGTGAGCAAAGCAAAGTGAAACTGGTGTAAATTTTCCAGCTGCTCTCCTACAGCGGAGAGGTCTTGAAGCGTGTTACGAAGCCAGAGGACCCGGTTTCAAGACTCGCAGGGTCGCTCAGCGCGGCATTTCGCTTGCTCCTTGCCAGTTTCCTAGTAACTGCTGTCGCACAAGACGCAGTGAGCGTTTAAGAGATGCTTGCAGATTGTCCCATTTTTTAACTTTTCCATTCTTTTTTCGAATTTCTTCGGCATGCTTGAAGGCAACTGCGCAACGTCAATAACATTATTAATAAGTTCCATCTGGGATTTAAAGGCAAATCCCGACGTGTTTTCAAAACAGTCCTTTTCAAAATTCTCATTCTGAAATATTTTCGTCGAGGTAATTTGAACGCCGTTCTCTTTCGCCTCATTGGACAAGAGTTCCCAGAACGTCCCCAAATGGAACTTTTTATCACCAACCTTCAATTTTTGAAAACTTTTTTCAAGTAAACTCCTAAGAAATTGGTGATTTTTTTCAAACTTCATGAAGGTTATGAGGTCAGGCCAATTTTCAGTATTTGCTCCAATTACGTTAGAATCTAGATTATCCAGTGGCTTAAGAACTATAGCATTCGTGCTTAAAAACACTCCACCGTGCTTGTATAGTGTCAAGAGTCGGAAAATATTGTCACCCAAAATAGAAATATCTACTTTTTTTGTAGATACTGCAAACGGTGTACCATTTGCGATGTTTTGTATGTTGTACTTTTTCACCTCAATATAATACCCAACTTCTGTTAAGACATTAAACAGTGACTGTTCAAAAACGTTACTGTATATTGCAACCTTCGCATTGGGGTGATGACGAAATATGGATTCAACACTGCGCCACTGGTACCATGGAAGAGTTTTAACGATTTCTGGCTCAAAAGAGTTGGTGAAACTTAAATGGAAACGCAATTGGCCCGGCCTGACAATAGCACGAGGTGTTAGCGGTATCATGCCAAACTTTTTCGTACTTTCGTAAAGCGCCCGTCGCTTTCTGATTACGTTCCAGAATGTTGCCACGTGTCTCATGCGTGCTCCTAAATTTGGATTGCTCGGTGGATTATCCCAATTGAAATCGTGCAACCATTTTTTTGCATCTGTAAGGTTATCACGTTGTATCGTCAATGTGTGGAAAAGTTCGGTAAGGCCAATGACTCTTTTGACATCACCCCCAGGTAAATATCTATCATTGATAAAGATCACTGGTATACCCATGGCAACACATGGCAGGGCACAATGGATCCTTTGAGTGACAACAAGTTTGGCACGCGAGTACTTTTTGACGAGTCTGAAAGCGAGTTCAAAACGTCTCTTTCCATAAGATTTTGTTGACCTTGAATGTCCAATTTGAATCGCCTTTTTTGAGATACTTTCAGGCATCAATTTATAAAATCCTCCTCCAACATCAACAAAGTAAATGTTTTCAGTTTTCGTGCCATATCCACTGGGATTTTGAATCAAAAGTGTCATACAGGCAGAAAAAAACGCTTCCACACCCTGATTTTCAAGAAATTGACGTGTCGGAGTGTCTCGGCATCCAATGGGTTCTCGACGTTTTAAATAGTCGAGAGATATGTTTTTAATTTTCAGTAAACCTTGTTTAAACTCTGGAGTGAGATGAATGGACAACAAGATGGGGTCTATATTTCGGGCTGGTGGCCAGGACATCCTTTCTGCCCACCACGCGTTGAAGAACACAGTATGGTTACTTGAGGAATTTTGGACAATTGGTTTCTCTCTGTCGTGAAAAAAATCAACAAAAGGGAGAAATTGAACACCGGGAATCCCCTGTATCTGGTCACCAATGTTGCCATATGACCTTTTTTCTAACAGTCCGTGGTAGCCTATGACTCCAAAATGAGCCATGCCTTCCTTTTTGTCGCTTTCCAATGACTCAGTAGTTTCTACCACCAAGTTGCTATTCACGGGACACTTTTTGCATGTGTTGCAGTATTTAATGTATACATCCCAAAGAATTTTTTGAAAAGGAAGTTCTGCATTTTTTTGGCTGTATTCATTAGTGAAAACATTAATCAAATGGTTAATGAATGGGTTCCCAGGAGAGAATTTTGAAACATCGAGTACATTTGGGATTCTGGGCGGTGCGGTTGGAGGAAATGTTACCCATTCATCCAACTGGTTAGAAAATAGATCAGCTTTTACTCGAGCCCTTGGGGTAACAAATATTCCCCCGAGGTGCCAAAAATGTCCGAGTTGAACAACGGCTTGGAGATGGTCTTCAAAATGAACGCCAGCTAAAATCTTGTTAATTGGATGATGTCTAAGCCATTCTATAAGTGCCGGGTGTCCTAAAAAATCCGATATCACCAGAAAACGTGATGTAATGCGTGGATTGTTCATGCTTTTTATTGTATCAGTACAGTGTGTTGAACCACAGTAAACGTGAATTTCACATTCTTTGTTTTGGTTATGAATGGTTCTTATGTTTTGGATAACTTCTTTTGGTATTGGTCGGTGGTACAACCATGATGTCGTTATTACTCTGTCTGAGTAGTGGGGCTCTGACATCCTAGAAATGTTTCCACTGTGTATGGTCACTACATAACCCACGATACCACGTAGGAAGAACCCTGTAAGACAGACCAGGCCAAAAAGGATAGCCGAGATATTCTTTTTATGGAACAAAGAGGAGAGTTTAACGTTTGTTTTGTTATGATAAAGAGCCAGTCCAATCAAAACAATTACCAAACCAAGGCACATTTGCCAAGTTAGAATCGTGTTGAAGTACTCGATGTTAGCCACAATTACAAACACTCGTTTTGCGAAGTTGAGGATCGCGTGGTTCATTGGTGAAATTTCTTTCAACACAGAGATCGACGCAATGTTGTAAACGCAGTGAAAAATCGCAGCTACCAATCCAGATTGCGACAGGAATAAGATGTCGTCACTTGCAGCCATTTTTATAAGCAGAGCTGGAGCCAAAAATGTTAGGGCAAAAAAAGAAAGGACAAAGTATTTTTCTAAAGCGCTATTATAGCAATAGTCAAGTTTCTTCAAGGCGATATTTCGAACAGGGAAAGCTGTATTGGACACAACTGCTGCCAGAACTCCCCAAACGTTAAATGTAGTATCCCACAACAAAAATAAACCGGTACCAAGTAACATTAAAAGCAAGGAAAAAAATATAGTGATGTTTAGTTGTTTTTTATGCTCTGAGTTGCCAAAGCAAAGGAGTACGAAGAACATAAATATCGGTTCCGATGATTTGATAACTTGAGTGGTTCCAGAACTGATAAAATAGTACGATATATTGACTGAGAGATGACCTAAGAGATTGCCGAGTATCACTATCAATGTACTCCGGTTAACAGAAGACGGCAAAGGACCTCCGTTCATGATTTTAAGACCAACCGCTGACGCGAAAGCACCAATGAAAAACTGAATCGTTGTTAGCTCCAGCCATTTTGTTTTTACTAAATCGCATACATCAGCGTGACAACTGGGCTTTACTTCGCTTTTAGATGCAATGGACGTGATGGCGTTTGCAATCCACCAAACAACTACGAGCAAAACAAGTAACTGCATTGTAACTGCAATGAAATAACGAAAGCAAAGATGTAAATTAACACAACTGACAACCATGTCACAGAATATATAACCAAAAGTCCAACTCGCTGAATATTCTGTCCTCTTTTTTTGTACTGAGCATGTCAGAATGCTTACGCCATCCCGGCCAGTTTGCCCGGACTTTTGTTTCACCCGCGATATTTGTCGGTCCCAAAAATAAATCCGATAGCCATGGCTGGTTTATTCTCCATTTTGCATTTCACTCGTTTAACCTGCGGAAAATGTTACTGCCAGTGCAGTGTGCCGGTAGGAACAAAATACTGCGTGTGTAAAGGGAAGAAGTGCGGGGGGACTAGCCAGGATGGCATGTACAGATGCCGTATGTAACATGCGCCCAGTGAGCTTGACATATATTATATAACTGGAGAGAGATCGTTGGACGTTTGTCAGCTCATAAAATCGAGGCCCAATTTTTTAAGTGTAGTTCGTTATTTCCAATCCCTTTGCTCGGTCTCGCACGTACTAAACTGTGCAAAAGACCAAGCAAAGAGACTGGAGATGACGTACGTACTACAATTATAAAAACTCGGCAATCGTAAGATTTCGCTTCAGTTATATAAAGCACGTATCGAGCTCACTGTGTGCGCCAGGCAAAATATGTGGATGCACTTCAAAGAGACCGACAGGGAGTTGGACTTCTCGTTGATTATTTATTTTGTGACCGTGTCGACTATCAGTAAATTGCCACCAATCATTACTGGAGTACTTGCATGTGTAATTAATTTTGGGTGAGCACTAGATCGTAGTCGTCGAAACCATGTTGAGTCCGCAAATACAATTCAGTCAGCGGTAGGTTCGTCATCTCTAAAGTGCCTCGTACTTCGCCAAACCGCGCGGAAAATAATCGAGACTACGTGTCACAGTGCTCAGTACGTGGCGTACGTATAAGACCACTAACACAATGCGCAATAGAAACTCGATCCTAAACATCATTTGAACTGTTATCACAATAAAGAAATTTAGACTAGCAATAAATGTTCAGTTACATTTTAGTTAGTACTCTGTGCGTATGTGTCAAAT
>JAOBAZ010137105.1:0-10965 GCA_026546875.1 Pteroeides caledonicum | reverse complement strand
CAGTTCATTGCCAGTGCGTGCCAGTTCATTGCCAGTGCGTGCCAGTTCATTGCCAGTGCGTGCAGTTCATTGCCAGTGCGCGCCAGTTCATTGCCAGTGCGCGCCAGTTCATTGCCGTTGCGCGCATTCTTGTTACTGTGGTTCACTGCCATTGCACGCGGTTCATTGCCATTGCACACAGTATAAAATGCCCACACTACGCACAATTTGTATTTGTTGCATCAACATGTCCGTCATGAATATCATAAGGAATACAGTTAAGCGAAAACAAAGGCTTAACGTAGTTGGTATAAAAATTAATCCAAATATTTATAAGAAATGAAGCAGAATAAACAGTAGTATTCGGTATTTATACACTGTCCATCATGAAGTCTACAAATTTAACCACTAGACTTGGCTCAACCAGCTGAACCCCATCTAAATAAAAAGATTTTACAACAAACTTGAACATTATCATTAAAATTGAATGATAAATAATTGCAGTGGATCACATTAAATTTAGATCTTCCTTTTTGAAAGGAAAAGAACGTTCTATAAAATATGCTCTTTCATTGTTTGACTTATCAACGTTAAACAATGTTTGATGTGTGAAAATATTCTGGCTTATACTACACCTCTGGTATAAGAATAATAGTATAATATTATAAACACAATTATCACCAAGGTCTCATCTTTGTAATAATTCCTTTGATTTTTCTGCCAGAAGTTGATCAACTTGTTTAACATAGTCATCGGTCAGAGATTGAATCTGTAAATGTAAATTTTACAACAATTGTTCTTGTACTAAAATGACTTCACCATTTTCATCATATTCAACTTACATAACTTTCAATCATTCTTGCATCATCTTGTGACATCCCTTTCTTTTGTTTCCTGACATCATTCATACCCTTTTGACGAGCTTTTCTTATTCCAATCTTCGCTTCTTCACATGTGACCTTAGCTGACTTGACCAAACTTTCGCGAACTTCCATTGTCAACCTAGCAACAACAACGTTTGCATGTGATGTCACATCTGCCATACTGGTGGTCCAGAACAAAAGACATTTATTTAGACCCCTTTGTCTGGTACACCGAGATTGCTTCCATCATTTTTGTTTTCTTGTTCTCTAGGGAGTGTGGGAAAATGCTCTATTATAAGGATTATTTATGGGATTACCCAAACCTTTTTATGATTGAATATTAAAATAACATTGAAAATAAAGAAGTATGATTTTCGTAAAACTTTGCTACCTTGCTTAATTTGCTTTAAAAAAATATTCAGGTTTGTATGAAATGTAAAGGACCAATTTATTGTCATATTGCATAATGAGTTCCCAGCAATCTTTTTGAGTGTCTAATGCAATATGTACTGAAATTAAGTGTTTTACTACCGTCCTCTGTATCTACACAGCACATGAAATTTTATGAACTGTTGGTGCATTCTTACAGTGAAACATGTGCCTCTCTAAGAAGTTATACCATGAATAATAAAAAAAGTTGGTCATTTATATCAAATCATGTTGGAACTTTCTTGTTATTTACACTTTTTTCCATGTAAAACTTTCTTTATTTTTACAATACTTCTAAGTCAGATCAGCAAGCACTTTCTAGGTCAGTCATATACATGTATACCTTAACTGATCATACGTCATCACCTACATGCTTTTAAAACAAAGCTTTTCTACGAGATATATGAATGCTGTAATCTAATATAAAACCAGGAAAGAAATTATATGCTATTAAAACAAGCTCAGCTCAAGTGACTGTTTAGTTTATCAAAATTTATACATAATTTACCTTGGAATAGAAACTGTGATAGTATTTCCAACTAACAATGGACTGAAGATCGAGTTCTCATTAAGAACTTTCATGGCTGAACTAGTGAGCTTAAAAATTTAAGACATTAACATTATAATATTTCTCATACTTGTAATATTTTAACAAACACTAGTTTTAAAACTATTTCAATGAGTATTTTTACAATATATCTTACATTTGGTGAAGAAGTAAGATCCAGAACATATTTATCATCTTTATTTATTATTGAGGCAATGTTTCCAAGTGGAATTTTTCTTTTCCCATTTGGTAGTTTAATATTATCAAACATTGCTGAAAGAAATAGTTTATAATCATTTATAAAATAACTAGAACTATGTTATTATTGTGTCATGGTTGAATCCAGAGAAAGATCAATGCTCATCTCACAGGGGGGTGCATATTTCCCTACAGGGGTGCATTATTCAATGACTCTCAAACCCTATAATAATAATAATAATCTCTTTCTAAAGGTGCCAGAAAATTCTGGAAGGAGCACACCCCTCTAGACACCCTCCCCCAACACCTCCTCCCAGAGAATCTGTCTCTTGGTATTTATATGACATTGACCCTTTAGTACCCAAAATATTTTTCTTTTGTTCATTGTTATTCTATTGTTTTTGTTTTGTTCTTTGATTTACTCCTTTGTTTTAGCTAGTTGCATATATGATACCATGGGTGCTATAGGGTTAATACTGAAAAACTCAACAGAAAATATTATATCTAATGTAACAGTTCACATAAAACAGCAAAATTACTAAAAAATAGTGTACCTGGTGATATTCTAGTTGTAATATTTGTTCTGAATTCTTGTTTTAATTTGTCTACTTCTGTCTCCATAACTGATGATAGTTTGCCTATATCAACAACACCTTCTGCAAGATCACTGTTAAACCCAGATGATGGCAGTTTCTTCCTTTTAATGCCTATTGTTTTTATAACAGGAATTATACCATAGTTAAAACTACATGTAAATAAAGTAGTAAGTACCGGAACTCTAAAACAATATTGCAATAATGACATTAAAATAATACTTTTTAATTTTGTTTTAAAATCAACAATCTATAAATACTGTAATTGTTATTAATGAACTATTTACTTGTAAATGTCTTTCCAACTTGAATTTTGGTATACTTTATACAAAAATATCATTGTACATTGTTAATTTAGTGTTTTTAATAAAAAAATAATAAACCTTAGGCTACTTGCCCACAACTTTATTATTATAATAAAGACTTTACAATTACAATAAAGTCCAGTCAATAAAGTTTCATATAGTGTGATAAGTGTAATAATATGGTAAATCTCTGAACTAAGGACTCTAATGGCTGCAGTCCACATGTACGGATATTACGTAATACACTAACAGTTGTCGACTTGTCGTGTGAAACAATAACATATAAAAGAGTCAATGGAGGGTATTCTTGCCTTTTTTAGTTGCATAACAACGAACAATATTAGCTCCTGGTGCAGTATAATTCTGTATATTTCCAAATAGTTGTTTTATACCTCGAGAAAGCATGAGATATGTCAAACATCTTTGAGACATGGCTGCATTTATTGAAATATAACATTCGTCCCAGACCTCTCGTTCATTAGGGGCGTGGCCAGATGCATTGGAGTACAAGAAGGCTTCCTTCTGTATCACTCAGGTATTCTGTGGTCTGTAATATAATAGTCAAAAAATGTCCACTGAGGGATCAAATGAGCGAATTTATGGAAAACAAAGTGCAAGATCCACACCTTCAAATCCTGTCAAAAAACATGCTGGAGCCCAAATTCTCGCCGAAGGCTACACGAGAGGTTAGCGTGTGTAAAAACATTAAATTCCTTATCATTTATAAATGTCGCAATTTGTAACATTTGATTCATGCTCTGTTTTATCTATATATTTTAACTCACACATGTTCGTGCGTTTGGCCTAAGGCATTTCTTACATCATCTAAATATGTTGTTTAGGAGACAGCATTTTTACAAATTTACTTGAATTCTCATAAAATTTGACATTTCCTGTCGAGTTTATATTTTTCACCCTTCTCCAATTAATATCAGTTAATAACAGTTTAAAATATCGATTAGGTTGTTACAAAATCGCATTAAAAATGTTCAGAAATAGTAGCTGATTTTAATAGAGCATTTTACTAATAACTTTACATGATACACATTATATTTACTTTACCTTAAAAATTAAGTGCGAAATTGTCGCATAGCTATTAAATATTAATAGGTCATACGACTGTGGACTTTGAACTAGTTGCTATAGCTACTGAACCCTGGATTGCACTACTGGACATCAAAACTACCACCCTTGTAAACATTGTATGCAATATGTAAAATATTAAAATAGATTGACCATAGCTAGTAAGATGCATATGAAAGCTGTACATAACCACTTATACTTTGTCTTTCAGATACATTTATAGCAAGATAGATACATATAGATAAACAAAAGCTTTATTTTTTAGGGTAACACACTATTACTAGCTATGAAGTACAACTATACTACCATTCACATTCTAATAAGTATAATAATTAACATAATAATTCATAATCACATATTTTTTTTAGAAAAAAGAATATTGGAATATGCCAGTGTCTTTTCCTTTATAATTTTGATGTCCGTCTTCATGTCATCATTAATCGTTAACTTCCATCTTAGTGATATTCAATATATTATTTTTGCTTCCTGTAAGTATCACAAAATGTTTATACATATTCTTGTCAGCTTTTTCACTTAATATTTTTCCATTTGGTTGGACGTTTTTGTACTCCAGTAATATTGAGGAGACTTTATGTCTTGAAATTCAATATATTATACCCATTCCCTTGGCTTTCCCCAACCTTGACTGTGTAGCTGAGTGGTTAGAGCATCGGACTAGTGAAAACCAAAGGTTGTAGGCTCAATTCCCAGCTGTGGTTACCATAACAATTTTTTGCTTTTCCTAGTATGGTTTCAATTACTCTGACTTGCAGAGCATCTTAATCCTTATTTTTTATTTGGTTTAGTTTTTGGCATTTTAAGTGCTGACTTCATTTCTGGGTTTGTTCACTGGGCAGCAGACAGCTGGGGTGCTGTGGATTTTCCTATTTTTGGAAAGGTTTGTTCAGTTGATGTATCTATAATTATCAGATTACTCATTACTTATTGACATGAAGAAAACAGAAAAGAAATACATGTTTAATCATTGCCTGTCTATTCCTTCTGCATAAATTGCCATGATTAACATTACCTTTGATTTATTGAGCTGAAAGAAATCCAACTTGAAAAATAGTTGGAAAATATTAAATGGCTAAATAATAAAGTATTTGTATCTATCTATATATGATTATTTTGGCACACCTTGGCTCACCTTGTAAACCATAAACAGATTGGCTGTTGATCTGTTATTTATTGTGTTAATATATTTTCCATTGTGATGCTGGAGCTCTCCTTTTGATGAGTAAAATTGTTTGGGTGCAAGAGTACCGGTAAAACACAAAGATTATATTGGTAACACTGAAACCAGGTAAAACAATTGTCAATGGCCAAGCTCACTACTTGATGTTTATTGTCTGGGATTAACCAGAATAGAAATACTAATAAAACCCAATAACATGGGAATGGTTAGTCACTCTGATTGTCATGATCATTTTACATTTTAGGCTTTTATAAGACCATTTCGTGAGCATCATATTGATCCTACAGCAATAACCAGGCATGATATCATTGAAACAAATGGTGACAACTGTCTAACAACGCTACCTGCTTTATGTTACATGGTATACAAGCATTTGACATTTGATTCTGTAGTACTCCATGAACATTGTGCATGGGACTGGTATATATGTGCTTTGGCAATCTTTGTAACATTGACTAACCAGATACATAAGTGGTCTCACACTTACTTTGGTTTACCTAAATGGGTTGAACTTCTTCAAGAATATAAAGTTATTTTGCCCAGAGCTCATCACAGGGTCCATCATGTAGCACCACATGAAACTTACTTTTGTATCACAACTGGCTGGTTAAACTATCCTCTGGAGGTAATACATTTCTGGCCAATTCTTGAAGGAATCATTGAAAAAGTTTCAGGTTATAAACCCAGAGTCGATGATTTGAGATGGGCAAATAAAAAGAAATGAAAATTGCTGGTATGCAAAATTACTGGACTGTAATCAATAATGGAACCACAATTACAGTATATAGCAGTACTTTCATCAACAGCTACAGTACCCTCAAAGACATTGTTTAGGAATTGTTATCAAGATGTTTCCTCCAGTACAGCATAGCATATTTTGTACAAAAGATAGTTTTGTTGTTCCATTATTAGCTCATCTTGTAATTTATTACACATAATACGAGGCAATTTGTACATCATTTTGGACTAATAAATGTTGACCACATCACTAATTTTATAATTAACCCGTGTGATAAAACAATCTAAAAGATAATCATACACCATTTTTGTAATTAATTTGAACTTTAAGAAGTTTCACTTGTGTTAAGTAAGTTTCACTTGTTATGCACGTGCCTTGGTGGGCCAAATATGGAGGATTGTGATATATGACAAAAAACTATTGATGGCACTTTTAATATAAACATTTTTTGATGTTATATGTCATTTTCTCATAAAATTGTGTTGCAACATTAAAACTAAAGTTTAATTTTACACAAAATGGTTAAAAAGAACTTCCTGCTATACTCACTTTTACACTGAATGCCACTGTTTCATCTGTTAGATAAATAATAAAACAATTATTAAATTCAGTTTTTGCATATATTGAAGAACTATCAAGCCCTCAGTTTATGTTATAAACCTCAATCAGTTAAATATTGGTTGATAACATACAGAGCTTGATAATTCTTCATATATACTTAACTTCATTTATATGATAATTGTTAAGCTGCAGTATTGTATTAAGAACTGTAAATAATTCATAATACAGTAAGTTGATTATATAGCAGCAAAATTTAGCACCTGCATTGTATGTATACCGGTAAATAATATTAAAATAAATTAATGAAAAATAGGCTATATTAACTACCATTGTGCTTTATACTGTATCAGGGTAATGAAAACATTGGGTATTCTTGATTTTTCTTGTATAACCACAGTATTTGGTAAGTCCTGGATTAACTGTTAAAAAAATGACTTAGTGTTTGCAATCAGCTGTTTGAATTACAAAGTAGTAACATGTTCAAATTTATGACTAGCTATACATTCTTGGTTGGCCTTTTATCTCATGCTTTCATTTAGCTTCTACAGCAAGGTGTGAGGTCCCACTTTTTTTGATATGCAGTACATATGAATGGGATATTCCATAGCTGTCACAGCACAGTAGGAATTATACAGGCATCTGGTATATGTCATAGGTACTTAACTAAGGGCATAAGAAAATGTTCTGATATTTTTCTTTCTACTTTTGTTCCAATTTTACAAAATAGAAGTCAGTTCAATAAGAAAAATTCTACATCTGAAATAAACCATAAACAGCACAATTACCATATTACATGCCTATAATCCATTAATACCCAATCCTTTCTTGATGATCATGAATAAAATTAGCATTTGGCAAGAATAAAGTGGGTCAGCGTAATCCAAGCACTGAGAAGTGGTATTCAACCTAATGTCCTCCAAATAAAACAAAGAACTTTTCCAAAGAAGGGAGTAATATTTTTCCCCTCTGCCCCAGCAGCAACCTCATGCAAGAAATATTAATTTTCTTTCAAAGTGCAAACTCTGCTTTGAAACACATTTACAAGAGAAACAGTAATTACGTTGCTGCAAAATTATTTATTAGTCAGAGTACAAGCATTAATATGGAAATTTCAAAAGCTAATTAATAATAAATATTTTTATACAATTTTTGTGTTAGTGTGTTGAAGTCAAAACTTTACAGCAATTATATATACCATGTGAGATTATTCAAATTAATTAAATTAATAATTATTAAAATAAGATATTTCAATTTAAGGATAAAATCAACCATTAAAAATTAACCATGATTATAAGGGTCTAAGGGCTAAGCTTTATGTTTTTGCAAAAATATTTTGAAAGCATTATATTCACAAGGCTTTGCATTTTGCTGATGTGACTTTGAGCTTGGTAGTTTATTCAACTAAAATGTGTAACATTACCATAGATGATTGTATTTTTGAGATTAGTGATAAAACTATTTTTTGTTTGCTAAATAAATGAACATGGGTTCAAACTACACCTCAACACTCAAGTTCCATTCTAAATGTATTTTTCAGGGCACCTCATGCAGCAAACTTGCCATAGTAAACATAAGTTATTGTAAGTAGCAAAAAGGTTGCAAACTGTATGCACATATTACATGCATGAAGCCTGTTTTTCTGCCTGCAGTTATTATATGACATTTGTAAAATATTGTAGTTCTATAAACTGAACCATATAGAGCTGCTCTTACTGCTTTCCATGCATATCACTCATGTAATTTTAAATATCAGCCCTAACATTAAAAAAGATGTTGTGTGTACAAAATACAAAATCAAGAAGAGCAATAGTGTTAAACTGCTAACAGTGGGCAATGTTTTGATGACATTTCAAGAGGAACTTAACCAAATTAAACATTGGGTTAAATTACTGCACAATTTATGTAACCTTGAAACAACAGATCTTTTTTATGTGAGATTGTTGAAATGTCAACATGAACTGACTAATTACTGTACAATTTATGTAACCTTGAAACAACAGATCCTTTTTATGTGAGATTGTTGAAATGTCAACATGAACTGACTAATTTAAAAATATAAACAGTAACCAAAGGTTGTAAAATACTAAATACTAATCAGTACTTGTATCAAAATTATCCACAAATAACAAATTGTTTAAATATTTTGATACAGATAAAGATATCTTTTTTCCTCAAAATATTGTTATTGATCTGAAATTTGAAAATTGATCTAATTAAGTATGTGCAAACAACTTAACCAATGGTACAGTTTTGCTTGTTTTTTAAAGCTATGTTACTGTAAACTGCATCAATGCTGTCATTGTTTTCCCAGCATGTTTCATATTGCAAATGGTCATATCAGTTTCACTGGTTCACTACAGCAAAATTCCCATACCCAACCTGCTTGTTGTACATACTTGATTTTTCCGACATTTTGCTAAATGTCATGACCGTTTAAAGTTAGGAATTACATGACTCCATAGCAAACCATATGACGGATTTCTTGGAACAGATTTTTCTTTACATTCAATGATGTAATTTCTTCCCTCGTTGTTATCCCAAAACACATTGTCTGGTGACGATGTCTTATAACAAACAGCGAATTCGATTTTGTCATTGTTTTTAAATGAACACGGAACAGTTAAGCCAAAAGAAAAACGATCATAGCTTCCATCATTTGAGTTTTGAACGTAGCTTGCCATAACATCTTGATAGGTTTTCCAGCAGTCCAAAGTGTACCGTATGAACACACTTTTGTGGTATGCAATATTTTTTACTTTAATTGTTCCCATTACAGTAAAATTTGATGCCAAGACATTTTCCAGGGATACTGAAAGATTATTTAAGCGTTCCGTATAGTTACTCAATGAGATAGGTTGTGGAAAAGTTAATCTCAAATCCCTTGTCACTTGATTAACATCTTTTGAGGGTAACGCGCTGAGATCGTCCATGGATATCTTGTGCACCGAAACAAGCGAAAGGCCACAACAATCTGCAAAATGGACATTTTTTGTCAATTTAGGACTTTCTGGAAACGGCAAAGATTTTTGCTTTTTCAAAATCGTTTTGTGCGTATGAAAGTTTTTTTCCATAACCACGGCACGAGTGTACATTACATTTGACGAAACAAACTATGATATTGATAACAATATATTTTTATTTAAACAAAGGTTCGCGATTACACCAGTTCCACACAGGCTCTTTCACATCCTCGTAGCTTGTGTTATAAACGTTTGAACGCAATACGTGACATCAATCCTAAAATTTAAGATATGAGTCAGTCAAAGCAATACAACATATACAACAACATGATTTTGATTCAGAAGCGTTTAAATTTATGCACGGCATAACAGGAACTGTGGGGAGTATACATCTACCGCCATGTGTGAATCAACATGAACATGCATCGTATTTTAAAAATGAGCAAAATAAAGAACGTACTTTTTATTGTAGCATCACTGGAC
Organism: Pteroeides caledonicum; assembly: GCA_026546875.1. Classification (NCBI taxonomy): domain Eukaryota; kingdom Metazoa; phylum Cnidaria; class Anthozoa; order Scleralcyonacea; family Pennatulidae; genus Pteroeides; species Pteroeides caledonicum. Next base: position 1,027 of record JAOBAZ010137105.1, on the reverse strand, counting down.
GAGTTGTTACGACAAGAAAAATTAAATGCAAACATTTCACGTCAAGAAATGGTAAAAATACTGCAACTAATCTGTGATTCTAGAATTGACGCAGTCGGGGAGGGCTGGGGAAGTTTTGCATAACGCATGACGGTAATTATAGTTAATGCATATTAATGCGTGCAAACCTGCACGAAATGTTCAAATTGTATTGGCTGCACGCGATGTAATGTTAACAGTTACAATCTTTTATATGGTCATAAAGTTTAGCAATATCCCTCCAAACTACCTATTCAGTAAAAGGTCACGTAATTATTAACCTGTTATTGGCCCTTGCAACTGTTTGCATAAAAAAAGAAAAATAATCTGCTTCAGGGCGGTCCGCGTTAGTCAGGCGTGGTTCGAACAAGCAGACGGAAGTCCGTTGCTTGCTTTGTTCATGTTTCTTGTGATGTGGTACTTATCATATCAATTTTTGCTCTCTAATAGTGACGTCAACATGCTCTTTCGCACAACCTTTTTTCTTGGCACTTACAAAACGCTAAAAAAATTGTTTGACTAATGACAGCTATCTTTTAATCTCTGACATTTTAAGAACTTCTCAGGCGCATCGTAGACAAAACTATATGACAAACCATAGAAATAATAGGACTCTCTCGGTTCTGCAAGGCGCTTGCCCGCCAACGAGGCTGAACGCCAAATAATTTTAAGATTTTTTGGATATTTAGCATAATACAAACTCCCATTTGCGGGATTTGAATTATTTTAGATTATTTCGCATCCGGAAGGAATGTTTACGTTGAAAAAATATTCGTCGAGAAAAAGTACAATTGTTTCTTTTATTGGAAAGAAATAATTTGCGATAAGAGATTATTAACAAGTCATAAAAGCAGCTAGCGCATATAATATAAGAATCAAAAGATAGATCAAAATCTAAATGGAACAATATTTATAAAACCTCTGCTACTTCCACACAAAACAACTTCAACGAGACGGAAGGCAATTTAACGCAACACAACGCAACTTTAACGCAACTTCAACGCCGTGC
>JAOBAZ010136994.1:0-10966 GCA_026546875.1 Pteroeides caledonicum | reverse complement strand
TATACGTTTATACCACTTGATTACATCCACCAAAATGACAATCGTATACGACAAATCGTATCGTGTAAACCAGCCTTTAAACATGCTTCGCTTGGAACTGTTAATCCCTATTGTTACGTCATCCTAATGAGGTAAATTATCTTAAAATTTGATCCAAGATGCGAACAATGCCAAACTGTGATGTTAAATATCTCGAGAACAAAGAGAGGTGGAAAAAAACTTTAAAGGAAGTTATTTTACAATTTCATGAGTTCTATCATTTAAGACAAGACTGTTTTGTAAAACAGTACTGTTCAGCTGATAAACGAACAATGGTAAACAACATTCTTCATGCAAAAAACAGCCTTGTTAAATAAACAACATTGTTCATACATGATACACATGTTTGTTTGGGGATGATGAGCTAACAATGTTCGACAAGATTGTTTCAACGGCTATGAACATGGTTGTTCCAACAGGTATGTTTTTGTTTGAATGCAACATGTATGAACAACACAGTTGATTCAAAATGCCTGTTCTAGCATGTTGAAACATGCTAGAACGGTGTTGTTGTTTTAACAACCATGTTCTACCATGTTAACAACGCTGTTACACACATGTTAAATTAGCAGTGTTGTTATAGAAGCTGTGAGATTTTACGATGTGTAGTTCACTGCGATGGAAATTTTAACTTCAAAATATGTTGAAAATAATCCCATGGTAGGATTGTTGTTCTAAAATATTCATTGGTATGGAATTAGTATTATTAAATACACATTGGTAATGTTTGACCTATAGAATAGTTATCAAGGTGTTTTTAAATTTGAATTCCCGTCGGTGAGCTGTGTAATATATTCTGCTGTACCACTAGTTGTGGATCGGCATATACACGCTCGTGTTTAATAAATTGGTCATTCCTTTCTCTAATAATGAACAAGTTGGACTTTTTGGTTGCAGTAGTTGTTAACTTGTGTTGCAACAATGTTGCCAAACAAATTGGGTGTTTTTATTGTCCCAGTTACAGTACGTAAAAGTGCTTGTAAGGCGAAAATTATCTGGAAGAACTCGTAAAATTATAGAGTATGCTGGTAAAATCCATAGTGTTTGTGGAAGAAATTTTAGTTGACAATCACTGAGATATCACGTTTTCTGTGTAGCTCATTATGCATGAATTTCTGCGTAATTATATCATTTGTGCACTTGGTAAACAAACTGAAATATCTCAACAGCAAAGCAAGAAAACGAAAAACTGGAAAACAATTTACGCTATAGTTTTACGTGCTCTTTCAGATAACACAATAACAATTTTCGCTTCATAGACATTTAACATTGGTTCTCCAAATATTGCCCATTGTTTGGAAATTAATATATACTAGCTTGGACGGGGAGAAATGTCACATTTTCGCATTGAACGTTGCATAACGATATTGAAACTAAGGCTTGTTGCTCAAACCACAGTTATCTATGTTTGGCCACGTTAATGCAACATTTTGGTCACTTTGGTGCCTGTTGTATTTCAGGACAATTAACCAATGTTGGTGCTTCAAATTGTTATTGTTCCATCTTACGGTTCAATAATTAGGTCGAATTATTCTTATTGGTTGTTTGGGTAAGAAGGCAATATACACGTGACGCCGAAGCAACCATAATTTTGCATAAAAGTGGACATAAACATGGAAACTTAATCGAGTTCCCGAACCATGCAGTCCAACAAATGTGCTCAAACACATCTTGTGTTTGAGCACATCAATCAATCAAAATAAAATTAACATTGTCATTATTTTCCTAGACAGGAGAAAAATTTGTTGCTGTGGTAATAGCGTTGTTTTATCTTTTTATAATGAAATAAAATATATAGAACCTGCATAGATAATAATAGTTTATTATGATAACTGGTTGAAAATAAGTAACACCTCAATGATTTGTGAAACACATCATAATAAAGATGTAAAAATAATTTAAGTAAAATATTTTAAGGTAGTGGACAAAAACTGATTTTCACCACGAAGCAAATCTGTGTGCGAATTTAATAACACTTTTGTAAATGAATATGTTGGCATATTTGCAAATTCATGCGCAAGCTGTTACTAAATTTGGTCAGGTTTGTACTTACCAATTTGTCTAGTACAAATCTGTCGTCCGGCTATAAATTGCACTGAAAAAATAATGTGAAAAATTCACGGAGTCGTAAAGCAAATAATAACAGAGTGGGATATTGATGCCGAGGAAAGCAACGGGAAATGTAGAACTTAGTATGCTAAAAGATATATATATATATATATATATATTTCTTTTCTAAATTTAGCATCTTATCAACGTGAATTGTTCAGCAAACACTTTTGTTAGCTATATTTATCAGTATTGTTTAATCTGTCTTGGTGTACATACAAGGAGGTGCTTAACAACTACTCGTGCTCCGACAGAAGGTGAAAGCGTAAAGACATATTTGTCCCCCTCTCCCAAAAGTGCGGCAACGTGTCCCCACTATTCCTCCAGAATTGACGCCCCAGATTGCAATAAAATACTTAATTTAGTTTAATAACTGTAATAACCTTTGGGGGTTTTGTATTCATTTTGTATTAATTATTTGCCTCTTTATTTACTCTCTGCAACAGCCAGTGTAGTAGGAATTTATTGATAAAAATTACAGTCGTGTTTAAGCTTCTTTTACTATCGTTTAGCCATTTTGGCACGGAGTGAGTTGAAGTATTTGAAGATGTCATATTGTACCACTTTGAAGATAATTAACATAAATTTACATATATTTAGGTAATATAATAAAATTAATATAAGTTTACTTACAGGTAAATAAGGTTACACTGCATGTAACGACATCCACGAGAGCATAACAGTTAGCCTTCTCACTTGGCTTGAAGTCCTGCTTCACTGTTTATGCCATGCATTATTTATGTACGGTATACAAATTTGTAAAAAAAGGAAATTGCATTATATCGAAATCAAAATGGAAAATAATTTTATTAAGCAATCGAAATATATTTTCTTTCAACATTAATCGCTTGTTAAGAATAACGTGGTTAGTTTTACTGATAAAAATGGTAGTATTGGCAGTGGTTTTTGTATAAATATAAAAAATACTACTAAAATGTGATATCTTCTTTATCCGGTATATCTTTATTTCTGATTTTATTTTAAACAAACATTTTTTATTTCCGCCATTTTAAAGAGTTAAACTGTGATACCACTCCACCGTGATACATTGTAGACCTAATTTAGGAGTGAAAGGCTTAATGGGACACCTAACTTGGAAACAAGGTAAACAGTTTTCATTAAATTATCTTTATTTTAATTATCATAGAAATTATACTGCCTAGTAATCTTGCTTTCATGTTTCTCGCATCAGTGAAAAAAAAATGGAGGTATATCCATGTACGACGCACTCATTCTATCATAGTTTGAACGTTTCGAAGGTAACTTGCAGTTTTTAACGGTTTTTATTTACAGTTATACAAGAAATAATATATACGATACGGTTATTAAGAGATCTTTCCTTACGATTGAGATCGATGTTTGGGGTTCTTGGGATTGCAGTTCTCTCAATTCGCATTTAATTTAATGAAAACCATTACGAAACATTTGATGCGTTATAAAGTTCTACCTTTTCAAGTTTATAAAAGTGAGTTTAGAACATTCGCTTAGCAGTATAGATTAATGAATTTTTAATGATTTCATATTCAAATTCATCATACAATAAGAATTATGTGCATTCATCGGCCACTGTATCGTAAAAAAATAAATTTTTCTAGCCTGAAATTGTTTGAATTTGTCAAGAAATTTTGATTGCATTCTCAATCAAAATGACAACTCCATGGAATTGAGCATATGTCAAATAATCTTAAAAGTTATTATAAAATATGGTAAAATTTGATATTATCTGCATTCGTTATATATTCAGATTAATATTTTATGTTTACAATACGAACAGCTGCGTTGGACATGAAGTGAATACATTCATTTAGAACTTGGCGAAAAATTATTTTTAAAAAAAAGCACATAGAGTTTAAACTTCTTCAACTATCTTTCACAAATCATCACAAGCTAATGGCGCTGTTGTAGGTGTTACAGCAACTTTTTATGTGACATAAATCAATACAATGTTTCAAGGAGACAAACAAGACGGCGGTCCAAAAAAGGACAAAATAATCTTAAATATTGGTGGCAAGCGTTTTGAACCGTACAAAAGTACTTTACGAAATCAACCAGATATGCCACTGGCTTGGATCACTAACAATGCCCACAAGTTGGATTATGATCCAGAAACAGAAGAGTTCTTCTTTGATCGCCACCCAATGGTGTTCACGCAGATTCTGAATTATTTTCAAACCGGTAAGTTGCATTGCCCAAGAGGAATGTGTGGCCCTTGCTTTCAAGACGAACTAACGTATTGGGGAATTCATGAACGTCAGATGGAGTCATGTTGTTGGCCAGATTATACCAACTACCGGGATGCACAAGAAAACCTAAAAGCTCTTGATTTACAACCGAAATATATTGATCACAGCAATGACGCATTTGAAAATCATTTTGCACATGACAACGAGCCACGAAGTTTCTGGAATACATACAAACCCATAGTATGGGAAATTCTTGATGAACCATACTCATCTACAACAGCAAAGGTTAGTTTTATATATTTCATTTTTTTGGCAAGTTTCTCAAAAAAATAACATGTAATCATAGATGCGAGATGAATTGAACAACAATAAACTAAACCAGCATTTTAAATTCGTTATAGGTTTAGAGTACATAATATTGTTTGTAAGTAACTATGTGATAGTTTCCAATATATCCATCAGTACGAATCTTTCTGAGTGATTCAGTATAGATTCAACATGACTGTAATATATATATTCACTATATATATTACAGTCATGAGATATTGCAATTATGTAAATATTGCAATTCTTTACATCTGCTATCTATGAGCAACACAATTATTCCTTAGATAAGTAGTATATGTATATATTAAAATAATTTCCACAAAGACTTTGTCCATACGCGGTATAAAATTGAACAAAATATTTATCTAAAAAATCACCCCCAAGATTTATATAAGCTGTAATTTAAAGTATTTCTTATTATAATGATTCAAAATCCGTGTCATTAGAAAGCTAAAAGTCTGTTCTAGGAGTATCTAATAAGTGTGTTTTATAGAAATTTAATCTTTAACTACGGTTATTAATTTTAACGATATAGGTTTACGGTTGGATATCACTTATATTTGTAGTGATTTCGGTTTTCACTGGTGCATTGTGGACTGTCAGTGTATTCCAAGAACAAGCAGGTAAGTTGATAAACAAATTAAACTACACTAAAATAATAACTCAAATCATTTAAAGAAATTTAACGGAAACAAATGTCATCTTGGATTAAAATATAAAGAATGGTAAACAAATAAAATAAAAATCCGTGGACACTTCGAAAACGGTTTCATATTTTTGATTTTTCGGTTATCTTACAGTCGAAATTAGGAACGATGATGACTGCAAAATAACATATCAGACCATGATTATGATTAAGAATAATGATCAATACAGAATAATATATTAGAAATAATTATTACTGTAAGATGATATATATGAATATTGACTACTATAACATAATATAATGTAATATATCATAGGAATAATGATTACTATAAGATAGTATATGAGGCATAATATAGTGACTATAAATTGATAATATATTAGAAATAATGATTACTGTAAGACAATATATATTACTTTCCAGTTTTTTAAATTCAAGTAAAGATTATTTGTTTTTACAGACACACCAACTGAAAGCGCGAACAACGAGCGACTTTTCCTACTCGTGGTTGAAGGCATCTGTACTGCCTGGTTTTCCTGTGAGTTCATTTTAAGATTATCTTTATGTCCATCATTGACAGCGTTTTTGCTGCTTTATCAAAACTGGATAGATCTTCTTGCTATCATACCAGCATACTTAATCCTATTGAATGTTAAAAGCATTGTAATAGATGTCCTTACCACATTTCGAATTTTGCGAATACTTCGTTTTGGGAAACTACTTTATGATTTGAAAATTATTGGAAAAACTTTCAAAACGAGTTGGAACCTTTTTCTTGTTTTGCTTTTTGTTTTGTTTATCCCAGTGCTCGTATGTTCCAGTGCATTATTTTATACTGAAAAAAATCATGGCGAAACCATCTCAAAGTCCCAATTCACCAGCGTCCCAGCATCCCTTTGGTGGGGTCTTGTCACTGTCACAACTGTTGGTTACGGAGACCTCCGAACAACGTCATTTCCAGGAAAACTTTTCGGTGTGTTTTGTGCTCTTTGCGGTGTTCTGCTTGTGGCAATGTCGGCCTCTATTGCTGGAAGTTCATTTGTATTATATTATAACCTTGCTCGAACACAAATGAAACTACCAAAAACGCGACGTAAATTTAGCGTTGATTGTGAAACTTTACCAACCATGATAAGTCCCAATGCAACATCCATTTTATCAACATCCCCAGAGGACAGTGGCTGTGATCAAACGTCTTCGTATTTGGATGGTAAATCCATGAAGAAAGACTCCATTGCTCATAATATTGAGTTAAAAGATTGCAAGGGAGAGACTATAGCTAGTCCCAGTCCAGTTCCAGATGTGCAGTCCCTAGAACAAACTGCTATTGATATAGAAGAAACATCTGTACGGTTATGTTAAAAAAACTAAATTAGTTTGCTTGACATCATCTTTTGACTACAAGGTTATAAAGCGAGAGTTATATTCAAATAATGAACATATGTATACAGTTACCTTCATTGGCCCAAGAGCAAAATTTACTAGCAACTTTGCCGAAATATATTGTAAAGTTAGATAATGTAATCAAGTAATATCGTAGTTAATTAGATGTCAATTCTGGTGAACTAGGGTGATGATTTTTGTTGTTATTGCCAAACTAAGATGTATTCTCTTACAACATACTGGATTTAATTTACATATCCCTAAATTTAGATAAATATTAAATATAATGATGTTGGATTGTGTAAATGTCACAATATTTAACAAGTATTGAATGAGGGTGGGCGTGACATGAAGAACTATCAAGCCGAAGCTTGCCGTTACCAACCGATCGAGAAGCCGAAGGCTGAGGTTGATAACGACAAACTGAGGCTTGATAATTCTTCATATCATGCGAAAACCAAATTCAATAATTATATTTTTGGTCTGATATACCGGCTTCTTCGCCGTCGTCGTCATTGACATAACCTCAACGTAAGATACGACATTTTCGTCAACCTTGTGACTTCCTAACGTGGAAGAAAAAGTCGTATCCCACGTTATGACGTCGCGCTCGTTAGACATGACGATTTCACACATGGTTATTAGCCAATACGAAGCCTGAAATATTTTAAATAAATATATTACTAATACATAATAATTCACTCATGCATTGATATACAGCTTCCTTAAGCTATGAACTTATCATAAGTAAAAACAATGTGTGGATGCGTGAGGCTATAGTGCAGTTTGACTTTTGGTACAAATTTGTTTTGAACTGTTTCACTTTGTTTTCAACGAGTACAAACCTCTCTCTATTACCCTCACATTACACCTGCGTGAGTTAATTGATTTCATATCAATTGAGTTCTTGAATGATCATCATTTGATCATCATTTACGTATTTAGTAAGTTGATGTTAAAACTACAAATTGCGGTTTGTATATTGTTTATTAAAGTTTTCTCGCAGACTGCGCCATTATGTAACCTTCTTCTACGTAGCTTGCGTCAAACCATAGCCCGCTTCATATTGCATACCTGTTTCATTGTGCAGCTACAATGCTAAAAGTCGTTCCAAAGGGAAAACACTTAAATAACTGAAAATCACCCGATAAGAGTACATGTAATTAACTATTAGCAGTTTTCACTACGCCGTAATTTACATTTTTTGGCAATTTTGTGTGTCATAGATTTTTAATCAGTTAATAACTGTTTAATAACTTATTCATTTTCAGTTAAATAAGACCCGTTTCAGACGTCGCGCCACTCATGTGTCGAACTTAAGGCGCAGCAGGTGATTCAAACGTCGTACTTTTGTCCAACTTAATTATGACGGTGTTTGGTTGGATGAAAAAATCTGGCATTGCGATGAATGATGTGGCGATTTATGATGTTAATGATTTATTAGTAATTTATGCATTAAGTCCGGCACACGAAAAGTTCGATGTATGCCGCTCCACATTATGAGACAGGCTCAGGTATAACTAACTGTTTTTGCCGCACCTAAATATCGGCTGATTCAGACGTTGCTCCATTATTGCACTTAAGGTGGCTCGATACTCAAATTCAGCAAATGTTACAACTTTCCTGCATTTATTGGTTTACATTGCTGGTGTAAGCTTCATTTTAGTTCATTGTATAACCATGGTGGTAATTTGGTTACCGTAAATGTGGTAATTTGGTTACTAAATAACTTCTCTATTTGTAGCGTTAGTATATCTGAAGAAATCGTGTTCAAAGTAACCCTCATTATATATCTAAACGAAATTCAAATCAGGTTAAGTTTTTTTGGAAACACGATTTTTCACTCTGGTATCCTTTGAGGGTGTAACACTTTCCAACTACCGAGTGGAACTATGCAGTCAACTAGAATAACTCTTATACTTTCACTATAAAACAATTCAACAATTAAGCAGTTAGTTGCTGGAATTATTATATTACCTATCAAATACGCTTATGTAGGATTATTTATTTATACATGAAAATCTATGCAAGTTATACAATTATGCAGTAACCCATGGCTTTTTCTATACCTGGAAACGGACGATATGTTGCACAGACTCGTGTTTTCAAACACACTTCAAAAATCGCCTAGTTAAACAGCCAGGTAATTACAGGGGAGTGGCAAAGAACATCTTTTGCTCGCCCCAGTTCTCTGGTGGCTCCCAGCGGGGCTTTTTTGAGCCTCAGTTGGTTTTTGTTACTGTCAACTTGAACCGGTTCAAGTAAAAATCCCGCGAAGGAACAGTTCAACAATTTAAAGTAAACAAAAATCAAGTTGTGTACAAACTGTTTATAAGATTTCTAAACAAGTTGTTAATAAGTCCACTTGATGCAAAGATGTTAATTAGATGTTACTGTAACAGTGACAACGTTTTCACATTGTCATTAAGAAACGAGTGCTGTGAAACTCTTTAACATATGATAAAGCGATACTGGTCATGTTAATCGCGGGGCTGCTAATTAGCCCTACGATTATCATAACTTGAGGGGGGTGTAAACGTTGATGTGACAATGAATATAAGATGTTTGCTCATCTACAATAATAAGTAAGTCCAATAACGGCCGAGAAATTTGATATATTTACTTTTTACAACAAGGTTGTATTATTGTATTACTGTATTATACATGAAATAATAATAAAAAAACAATAAATTTTTAGTATTATTTAAAAGTTCATGAGAAATAAACTAAAGGTCATTAAAACAGTTTTCTTTTAAATACCAATACGCACTCCTTTGTGTGAGGTTAGGGTATTTCCATCACCCATTTTTCAAAACTAGCTTTGAATATCAAAAATCTATTAAAAAACCTATCAGTAAACCTAAAATTTCACATTTCAACGTTACAGTGCAAAACAAATAAATGAAATTTTCCACCGTTATCCTGAGTGTCGAGGATAGTCCAACATCTCATATTGATTGTTATATCAAAGTCTACGCCACCTAATTACGCTGAAAGTATCACAACATGAACTGAAAGTTTGCACCTTCGCTGTCATGGGTGATGGGAAAAATAATATCTAATCCCATCCTAGCTCTTGTTTCCCCAGAGCCTCGCGACCAACATATGAAGGATAATCAACTTAAGTGAGCAAGCGTCTTGTATCCGGTTTCTTGTGCACATGTACAGCCTGGTTTCCATATAATCTCTACGATCTCTGCAAATGTCAGTCGCTAGGATTGTCGAAAAACGCGACCAGTGGTCGCAGCGATTATGTGGAAGCTACTTCTGCTCCGCGATCGCGGCGACCCTAGCGATAAACGATCATAGCGATCATGAATGCCGAGATAGAAAATGTTTTATCTCGGTAATCGAGATCGCGGACTAGACGAGAGTGATTTCCATATAATAATCGCTGCTATCGCATATGAAACCAGGGTTACGAAAGATGGAAGTACTGAAGATCGCATTCGCGATGTTACACATCTACTTGAAGAATGCAGGCTCTGGAAAAAAGATTGGATACGTAAACTGTCAGATGCTCTTTGTTCATTGTCAACTAATCATATCTATTTCTCAAAAGATTATAATTTTCAGCTGCTCAGATACTTTCGTTCCCGTATGCTGGTTGCAGAAAACGCAGGCTCACAGGGTGAGACTGGTCGTTTTTATGTGACCGTCACTGAGGCAACCATATGGGAACGATCAGAAAACAGCTGGATTACGATCATAAATTTTGACAGGAACAATCCTTGCCATTGTTTGCATGTGCGTCGCGATATTTCGATGCGAATGCGGAAAACGTTTTAAGTACAGTGTATTTATCAGTAGCGTTGCCAGGGAGGGGACTATGGGGACGTGTCCCCCCAGATATCCTCAAAACCACTTCTGAGATTATCTTAAATCCGGTGAGAAAATGGATGGGGGTAGGTTATGAGTGTAAATGTTCATGTCACATCAAGCAAGAAGCACTCATCCATAAGATTGAACATTGGAGATTTAAAGCACTATTACTGGGTGATCGCCCCAAAATACAATTGGCACGTGATGACGAAGGTGCACAAAGTTTGCATAAACGGAGATCAACTTAGATAATGAGTTCTATTGAATTTTTCGATTGAAAGGTTCCAGACCATCTACTCTACTGAACATCTGATATGCAGTGCTTCCACGTTAGAAGAAAATTTCCTTCCAAGAGCACAAGGACACAGAATAAAGATCTGTACAGAAGTCTCACTCAGTTGTACAACGTGTCCCCGTATTTTTTATGCAAAAATATGCAATCAACTACCTAGGAATA
>JAOBAZ010136883.1:0-10966 GCA_026546875.1 Pteroeides caledonicum | reverse complement strand
GCTATATGTATGTGACATCATCCCTCTGGGAAACACAGTTTGTGATGTTGGTGTGCTTCTTACGAATGTTATAACTTGTTAACTAAAGTAGCTAAATTCATTACGCCACGGAAACTGGCAAGGTGTTTTGTTAGTTATGATTAAGCGCTGGTTTCCGACATTTTAAACCATTTTTTTGCCGTTTCCTTGTATGTTTAAGTGCAGGAAAAGTGCCCTCTAAAAAACAATCAAACCATACCATTAACATTCTTATCAGCAGAAATGCCAACATGTCTCCGGTCACATCTCGGAACCTCTTTGACAAACAAACGCTTAAAAAATGTAACAGCAAACCAAACATGCCGATTCAAATTCCTATAATAATAAACGTATATAGGCCTACCTTTATACTATACATAAATTTTAAAACGCACTAAACGTTTGCATCGCAGTTGAAAATAGAAATTGTATGGTGGGATATATTTCATTGCGTCGCAAAAAAATTTACTTCAATTAATATCTGTGTTAAGGCTATCGTTAATTTTTATGAACGAAACGTTGGTACATATCTAAAAATCCTCTAAAAAAAATAACTAAAATTCAGTGCTGATTTATGAGAACACAAAATAAGTCCTAACAATGAGGTTAGGTAGCCAACAGCGCAACCATGGGAGGGAGAAGAGGGCAACTCCACACCCACACCATTTGAAAAAAAATAGCGTAAACTTATAAATTCTATATGAATTCAATCCTCAAAACGCGAAGAATAACATTTTAGAGACCTAAAACCTGAAACTTTCTTCGACATCAAAGCATTTGACATCATCATGACTCCGGCCCTTGAGGAATCTTCGGCTTCAAAGCTCGAGTTACAAAATCCTGATTCCGTAAACTTATAAATTCTATATGAATTCAGAAATTCTAAGTCAATCCTCAAAACGTGAAGAATAACATTTTAGAGACCTTAAACCTGAAACTTTCTTCGACATCAAAGCATTTGACATCATCATGACTCCCGCCCTTGAGGAATCTTCGGCTTCAAAGCTCGAGTTACAAAATCCTGATTCCGCGCGTCCTTATATCCGATACGAAATTATGTTGTTAATTAACAAATATCATCCCCTTCTTTGCCAAACTATGTGTCACGGGTAGCTGATTTCCATGTGACATCGCGAAGGGCTTGTCCCCTTCGGCATTTTACACGGCAATCAACGTTCCTAGTAGAAGGTGAGGTTGACACGAGTAACATCTCACGAAAGTCGGCAGGTCGTTGCGCGGCAGGTTGTCATTGCAAGTTGTCTCGTGTAACACCGCCGTAAAACAGCGCACTAAACTCATACAATTCATTAAATTATAGTATAACCACAGTAGTCCAGAAATTCGTGTAGAGTAGACTGGTCACCCATACTGGAAAATAGATAATGAAGATGGGCTGGTTGCAGCGCCCGACCAGTCTACTGGAATTCCTGGGCTATCTGTGACATAACTCGGTGATTTACATGCTCTGGGACGTCTAAGGAATGCAGTTATTGTAAAATAACCAAGTCATTCAGTACAGTATAGCAATGTCAAGTAGTTACAAGGAACTATCTCAAGTATATCACTTTAGAGGAAAGTATTTGTTTTTTTTGAAGAGGCTTCAACAAAATAAAGCTTCTCGAGTGTTAAAAAGAGTGTTAAAAATTTTAATTTTATGTTTTCAAGTGCTAATAGTTTTCATGTCTTTTGCTTTGGTCAATGTTTGTATGTCCACGATGACCTCTATGTCATCAGACCAGGCACAGGAATCGCAAAACAAAAGAATATTTTCAATTTGAAGCCTTCAAAAACTGCATTACCAAGAAGGCCTTTTATCAACAATTTCATTTCCAATGCGTTATTCTTTCAATTCGTTATTCAGTTGCACACGTAAATACAAATAATTCACATGCATTTCACATGCGATCACATTCGGTTCATATGTGTAATTTCTGCAAGAGTTTCCTCCTAAGACTAAAACTAGGGTGAGGCGCACTTTCACTTTCAACATATTGTTTTGTTTAAGGGATCAAATAACGGCGACAGTGCGGAGAGTGTTTGGGTGTATCTCACACATGAGAACTCTTTAGATATCTTTGGTAATACGATACTTAGAGTTTGTGTGTGGCGTGCTTGACGTCCTAGTATTCTTAGGATTGCTTCTGCTTTCTCGGTAATACGTGACGGAATCGAGCTGCTGGCTAAAAATGACCTACACAGGCTAACAAACTTTTTTAAACTTTAATAAATTGACCCTGTACAAAACTTAGTTGGTTGAAATTCTACTGTAAGACCACGGCTCTATATACAACATTACGAGAAAACACGTTTTCTTGGAAATTCTTGCATTTCAATTTCTCTATTTAAATATCCCTAGTTCCGTAATCCATATGGGGATTAATCACCAGGGTCTTTATTCGTGGTGGTAGCGGGGTCTTTGTTTACAGTATCGTTGGCGTTTTCACTCGTGGTTCCGGTACCGCCTTCGTTCCTGGTACCTGCGGGTTCTTCACTCGGGTTTCCTGCAGAATCTTCAGTTATGGTGTCCCCTGGACCTTTATCCTCAAGATCCTCACTAGTAATGGCCGCTGCGGGACCTTCACTATTCGTGGTAGCCGCGGGACCGTCGCTCGTGGCTTCCGCGGGACCATCGCTTGTTGTTCCCGGAGGATTTTCGATCGCGGTTTCAGCAGCATCGTCGCTCGTGTTTTTCGCGGGATCTTCCCTCGCGGTTTCGGCAGGTTCAGGAGTTGCAGGGGCAGCATTTTCCACATCTCTATCGACCGAAGGATCGTCTCCTGTATCGGGTTCCATGTCATCGTTTTCACGATTTACACTTGGCTTCCCTAGCCCATCCTCATCTTCCTCGCTATCCTGCTGTTCTTTTCGCCGATAATCTCTCCCATCAACACTATCATGATCACTTTTCTTCTCGTCATCTTCTGGCTGTCCTTCTGTTTCATCATTACCAGCGTTTGCCTCATTTCCATCTGTCAAATATATACACAAAACATATTAGACGATCAAAAGATCCGTACGGCTTTCTTTGCCGCCCCAAGCACCCAAGCAAACGCGTCGACCATTGGAGCAGATGAAGAAAACACAATATTAACGTTTTAGAAAAAAGGGCAAATGTATAATCACTACTACATACACGCACGTACACACACACACACACACACGCGCGCGCGCACACACACACCACACACTTGGTTCTCTCTATAACGCCTCCTTTCTACTCATCGCAAATGTCAACTTCCAAGCTCACTACGAGTATTTGCATATGATCAGAATGCTCATGAGCTCATTCCAATTAGATGCAAGGACTCGCAACGAGGATGGCAGTTAAGCAGAAAAGAACCTTAATTCAACATGGTTAACAATTTCAGCAATGTAAAATGTCTGTCAAGCAATTTGGTTTGGTCAAATGAGCAGTAAGTACATGTAATATCAATAAACAATCGTTATATATTACATGCGGTTTAGAAAACCGAGGGTGGTATGCAGGGAGGAAATGGGTGTGAAGGGGTTGGCAAAAGCTTCCCGGGGGTACTGGTCTCACAGAGAAAAACGGACGGTACCTACCTTTCTTAATTCTTTCATTCACGTCGTCAATTGCTTTAGCAACAGCTGCAGTAGCCGCAGTGTCTTCCAACAGGTTGGCAAGGTCGTAAGCACTTTGGAACGAATCCAAAGCATCACGAAGGTTACCAATTTTTACTGAATAAAATAACCATGGTAACATATTATTAGAAAGATCTTTCTAATAAAAAATATAACCTAATAAATTGTTCCTCTTCAATCCTGATATTAAAATGATCAACAATTGCGCTTTTGTTTAACCTAAAGTATGGGTAATTTCTCAAGATCCTCAACCTTGGCTAGGAAATGGTTCCCGGCACTCACTGACCTTACACTGGTCAGCAATGGTACTCTGCCTGTTCACCCCCGCGCGAAAACTGGTCAGAAATGGCGCTTTCTTAAGATCCTGAACTCTTATCTCGAGTAGTCTACACTACGACTGCCTTACAGGTACCTGGCCTCAAATTGGTCAATATTGGCATTATAGTACTCAAACCTGGGCTCAATATTTTCAGAAAGGTTGCTTGCCTTCCGATGATAATCAAGCTGACTTCAAAAATAACCAGTGCTGGTATTTTTCGCAACGGTGTTTTTAAAAAAATACCGTGACGGTGAATGCTCGTTTTTTTCTTCAACACAAAGGATCAAAATGATCAACAACGGTACTTTCTTACAATTCTCAACCCTGGACTCAAAATGGCCTTGTGTTGGTACTTTTTTCTTTCAAAACTCAATCCTGGTATTTTAGTTTTAACACTCAATCCTGGCATTAGAATAATCACCGGTATTATCCTCTCAATATTTCGGGGATTGAAATGACCAGTATAAATGCTTTCTCGCCAAGCCTCGAGTTTGATGTTAAACATCAGGTATTTTCTCTTGACTTCTGGGATTTAACTGGTCATCGCCAATAGTCATTTCTCTTCAACTTAGGACAAAAAAAATCAGCAATGGTAATTTTCATTTAACTTTGATAACAAGATTAGCAGTGGTACATTCTCCTCATCCCGGAAACTTTTCACTCTCATATTTGAACAAATCACAATGTTTCTTTCTCGTCAGCTGTTAGATTAATCTGGTCACGAACAGTGGTATTTATCCTTCAGTTCTAGTATTAAACGACCAACAATGGTATTTCATCATTAAACTCATATTTAAACTGGTTACCAGAAATGTATTGTTTTTTAACCCTTTAAATGACCAACGATGGTTATCACGTTTCTATATTAGGGTACTACATCAAAACTACAACAATGGTGTTTTCTCACCAACTAGGATTAAATTGTGACCAGCAATAGTATTTTCGGTCAACTCTAGCATTTAAATCACCAGCTATGGTATTTTCTTATCAAGTCTGGGATTATACTGGTCACCACCAATGATACTTCTTTTCCAACTCTGCGATTGAAATAACCAGTTTTTACTTAGAATTCATGCAGGTTCCACACGTGGTCAGTACTTTTCAAAGTATTTGATTTAGCTGGTGCATTTCTGCAATTATGACGCTATTGTGTGACGCGCAATAAAAAAAGTCAGCACGTTCAGCAGTAGGCACTATCGGAAACGTAAAAATAATCGAACTGGCATCTTTTTAAAAAACGAAGGAGTGCCACAAACTATCAAAAAAATGGACTTGCATCTATTTGTTGAATGTCTTCGCCACGAATGACATTCAGCAGCAAAATTCACTAAACTAACAATAAATATCTTGGAAATTTTAAAGCAAAGCTAATGGTTCATACTCGTTATAACTCACAAAAGCTCATTATCAATAATCGGTACCCCCCGGCGGCAGAATTCGCACTAAGATGAGGCGTTTCATGTTGGTATAAATATATAGGCTGGGTTAGGTCGTGTTGGGTGGTATTGACCCAACTAGGCCATATACCAAAAGAAAAAAGGGGGCAAATGGGGATCTTGAAGGGAACCCCTTCAAAGCACAAAGACATCATGTAAGCTCACTGAAGAGGATTTCTCCTTGGTGGTCACCCACCCAAGTAGCTAACGACTTACCTTGCGCCTGCGCAATGAGAACAGTAGCATTCAACTCCCAGATTTGTTCTTTAGCTTGTTGAGCAGATTTCAATGAGCGCTGGCCACATTCCAGGGCATCCTGGAAATTCTTCAATTCTAAGTAACATCGCCCAATTTCGTGATGTAACCACGTGGTCTCCAGGGGAGTCTTGCTTAACGGTAACTTTTCCATCCAGCTGTCAATAGCTTCACCGTAATGACCAAGCCTCGCATGACACCGACCGATGTTATCGTACGCACGCGAGATCCCATCTTTACTCTCACTGAAACAGGAATTAAAATGTGTTAAACGCTAAGGCCGACTAACAAAATAGCGAAACGTTCTTTTAGCACGACTGGATTTGCTATCAACGAAAGAGAAAGCGTTTTTTGAAACTTGGTTTTTCGAAAAAACTTCCCGGCGGGAGGTTTTATCCACTCACTTGTTGTCAAGTCATGCCCGGGTTGATATTTTCTTCTTGTATAAAATTGAGAGAAATCGTGATACCAGCAGTTAAACGCCAGCTTTCACCTCAGTACCGTTCTAAAACAAGTGATTTCTGGACTGAATTAATTTTGAGCCAGTCCTAAGGACTGGATAAAAAATCTTGACTATCCAGTACAGGTATCATGTGACCAAAACAAAACAGTTGGTTAGCTAATTTGCTCAGGGTTTATTAATGGGTTCTAGATTTTCATTGGCGTAAATTTTGGAAAGATCAAGCCCCGCTCCGACCAAAATGCCCTGGGCAGGCCCCAGCACTTTTGATAACCAACTTTGGCTGCTAACCAAAAATACTGGGTAAACAGAAGTGAACAATGCACGTACATTTTTTTGGAAATATTCAAATCTCGTTTATGACTTTCCAATGCCTTTGTTGCATTATCCATTTCGAGGTGAGCATTACCAATGCACGAGTGCAGATTTGCAATCACTTCTTGCTTGTTCGGAATTTCTTTTTCATTCAGTGCTTTCACAGTACGTAAAGTATTTTCGGCTTGTTTTAAACTGCCTTCTTCATCACCGTCTGCCAACTTTTGGTCAATCTCCTCCAACGAGCGAACGATATAGTCCGCCTGGTTTTCGGTTTTTGGTTTAGGTTTCGGTTTGTTCGTTTGTTTAGCTGTTTTACGAGCGTAAAGTGGTTTCTGTTGACGCCAAAACTCAGTGCGTTGATCAAGGAAGCGGATCCCATCATCAATATAACTACTTATTACACTATCACTTTTACCACCTCGGACAAAATCTACGGAAACAAAAATATATACACCTATTATACTAAATATATTGTGTGTGTAGGTGTAGGTGTACGTGTTTGTGTAGGTGTTGATGTTTGTGAAGGCGTAGGTGTTCGTATAGGTACGTGTTCGTGTAGATGTACGTGTACGTCTACAAGTACGTCTACGTCTACGTCTAAGTCTAAGTCTAAGTCTAAGTCTAAGTCTAAGTCTAAGTCTAAGTCTAAGTCTAAGTCTAAGTCTAAGTCTAGGTCTAGGTCTAGGTCTACGTCTACGTGTATGTGTACGTCTACGTTGCACATGCACGCGCGCGTCCATGTGGCAACATACGGAGTAAACATAAATACATACAGTACATACACACAAAGATTCACATACTGTATACACCATAGGTAATATGTAATATGGGGTATAATATGACCAATATAGTAGGGATGTGCCGGATCAAGATACCGGATTCCGGTATCCGGTAATTTTCCGATATCCGGTAGTATCCTGGATATGTAACCGGATAGTTGATTCTGTGTTTACTTCCACCATTGTGCTATTTTGCCTCGAGAGTCGTCAACTTTGCACTTTAAAAAGTAATCTGACTAGCTACATTGTCCATTTATTTGCAAACAATATTTGTTATACTATATATATTACTATAAATTATCTATGCTACCAATATCCGGTAATAATATGTATAATAACAATATCCGGTATCCGATAGGATCCGGTAAGGCCCTGTCCACACGTATCGGGACATTTTTGAATCCGCAACGTTTTCTTTCCGGATTCAAAACAATCTCCGTCCACACGTTATCAGATTCGTTGCGGATTTTTATTTTTCCACTTTGAAGATCGGATTCAAAAGTATCCGGATTTGCTGCCGAATTCGTCGGATGCGTGTGGACGGAGGCTGTATTCGGAAAAAAAACGTTGCGGATTCAAAAATATCCGGATACGTGTGGACAGGGCCTAAGTATCCGGTTAAATCCGGTATCCGGTAAAGTGGTATCCGGTACATCCCTACAATATAGTAATTATTATACTGCAATAAGTCAACCAAATAGCAAAATGGTAGCTAACTGCCAAGTGCTAAAGTGTCCCCACTTCAAGAAATATGATTTGTACTACACATGTTGGTGGATAAATACCTTTATCGTTGCGTAGACCTTCTAAATACTCCCTATCCTGGTACAATGCTCCAAGGAGCTGCAACAAAAAAATGATGGACGCCTTCAAAATTGTATCACGCAAAAAGAATACCCCCGAAAATAAATTACCCCGATCACAATATACATAAAAATGTTTGTTGAGTGGGATGAAAGCAAAATTCTGTAACAAATCGATCTGGTTTATGTGGTCTAAAATCAACCAAAGCCGTCGGCCATGCAAAGTCATTACGCTATTTTTAAGCTGAAGTGCCTTTTATTAGAAATATTTAGTCATGAAATATGACTAAACCAGTCATACAGCTGTATCTAACAATTTTCGATAGATGTTTAACATGCAAGGACACATTTTCGTAAAAAATGGAAAAAGTTGAAAAACTGTTAGCCCAACAATTAATCAAGACACAATTTACAATTTATTTCAATCCTCGCTTAAAATTGACCATCCGAACTTCTGTGCAAGTTTTTTTTTATGAGTCCTTCTTGTGTTTAAAAGCATTATTTGAAATTTGAGGGGTAAATTGTGTGGGTTTCAGAATCGCTCAAGACTGGCTGACACTGCTACTTCAAAAGAGAGTAACTAAACTTATATGGTGGAGAAAAATTGAAAAAGACAGTTAGCCTTTTAAAATGTGTGTGAAATAAATGAAATGAATTGTTTATATAATAGAGACATTCACAAATATAATACCAGACATAAGAGCAAATTATAAAATATAAATATATATATATAAAAATTTTCAATTTAGTGTGTTGATTAGGGTCTCATTTTGTATTTTCTTATTACTAATTGTGTCAGGACCTTTCTGAAAATAACGTTTTGTGAGAAGCCTCCTGAACTTTTAATAAAGATCCTAATTATAGGCATATATACATATATACATATACATTGTGCCCACTTATGGATAATTACATGCAAACAAAGATTGTTTAATACACGTATGCGTCTCTAGCTAGGCTACTAGTGGTACCTGTTTGACAGTTTTGGAGGACGTTTCGGCAGGTTTAACGTTTTTCCCTCGGTTTGCTTGTTGTTGTTGTTGGTTTCGTTTAAGACCAGCTTTCGGCTTGGTGTATCCTTTGGGTTTTTTCTTGAAAAGTGCACAGAAAATGATTATTACAAAAAAAAAGCAATTATAGGACTAGAAAATGGTAAGCAATGTTAAAATTGTAATATTTACTAGTAATGTCACCTCACAAATAAATATCATATAATTAATGGTTTCTACGAAAACATCGTGATACGAATTTTGATCCGCGAAACACTTTTACTGTAGAAGTTTTTCAATACATTTATTATACTTATTTGGATGAAATACTGTACCAGCTTGTCTCTGTCACGTTAAAAATGATATCCTCACATGTGAAGATATAAATCGTATCTTCACTTGTGAAGATATCGATGGCGTCAACGCAAACTTGACCAATGAGATGTCTGCATTTTGCCGCCAAAACGCGAGCAGCCAAGTGGTTGACTGTGCCACTGGCTTTTGACGGTGTATTTTCCGGCGAAATGGCAGAACTTGCAGACAACAATGTGTGGTTTTGTTCAATAATCAACATAAATATAATAAACAGAACATTACATGACCGCTTGAAGATACGAATTACATTTTCTCGTTTTGTTTAAAATGTTTATATTCCTTCGAATGTTGTTGTTGACTACACTCGAAAATAAATTCGTACTGTATCTTCGCACGGTCATGTAATATCCTCTATTTCATGTATACATACAAGGTTAACATTGTATTGGGATAACAGAAATTAAAGTGATATCTCTGTCGAACACAGAGTTTGAATGATTTGGTCCTATCACGAAGAATTCTATTTATCATTTTATAAATCTAATTTTATATAATTTACCTACCACTTCGTCCTGTTTAGCAAAGAATGAGAGATCTCCTTTGTTTTCCAACTTTATTTTAGCGACACCTAGCAAAACGACAAAGAGCATTATTATAAATCTCAACCGTAAATTAGCCACTCATAAAGCTTGATTTGTACCACGTGATCAGGCGATTAATCATGGAGTTGCACAGAGTTTTCCTCACATTATAGTATAAAAGTCGAATATCCCGCATGCAGTGGGGGTTTACGAGTTTGCGTGTACCACGGGTGGAATTACAGGGTTCGTACGTTGAGGAAGCTGTAAATTTCAAGCACCTTTCAAGGACTTTCAAAAAGATATTTTGAAAAATCCAGGCACCAATAAACCTGGATTTGACGGAAAAACACATGTACCTCTACTGGTGCCTTTAAAAAATTAAAAAAAATTCGCGCACAAACCAACAATGTTTACAAATGGTGATCAAGAAAATTTTGCAATCAAGGACTTTTGACCACTTCATTAAAAAATCCAAGCACTTTCAAGGCGTGAAATGATTTATTTCAAATCCAAGGATATTCAAGGCCATTCAAGTTTGTGGGAACCCTGAGAAAAATTCTTAGCTGCGCCCCATTCAAGTTGAGTTGAATTTCTGTTGATTGGTTGAAAAAATGATCTGGCGTCTGACCGCTCAAGAAAAATCTTATTACCAGGGCTTGGCGGTACGCTGAGGTGCGCCAGTCAAAATCTACGCTTTGTTTCTCGTCGTCGCTGTTGTCCTCGAGGCATCAAAGATTTCGCATTCACTCTTACAGTACTTCTCAGAAGAAACCTAATGGAAAACCCGTTCCAGAACGCGTATATACGATACCCGTTGCGGAACGCATTCGGTACGCGCCTTAGAATGGGTTCCGCACGCGATCGGGACATTAGGTTACTTCTGAGCAGTAACTGTATTTAGCAATACTAATATATAAAGTCACGCTACTAATTACGTCATGATGCGCATGCCCCCCTCCCATAATATTTATATGACAGACCGAGAGTGCAGTCCTAATCAGGGAGCGAGTGTAAAAATAATCTCTTAAGGTGGCTCCCTACAGTTATTTGTATGATATAACAAGAGCAAATAGAATAGACAAATTTATCA
>JAOBAZ010136772.1:0-10967 GCA_026546875.1 Pteroeides caledonicum | reverse complement strand
ACAGACAGACAGATAATAGACAAAATAATGGACAAGATTAAAATAATGGGTGGAGAAAATGATGGATGAAAAGTCCGATGGATGGTTACAAACATTTTTAAATTGTTGTCCATGCTTAATTAAATAGTTGAATGCTTTAACCTTATAAACAGGAAGCCTTTGTCTTTGTCGAGCAATTGATAAAGCAGCATCAGCATTATAAGTAACTATTCCACCACCCTCTCCTGTTTCTTCAGCTCTTTCTAACTCCACTGATGAACCTGGTGCATCGGCACCTAAGTATGAAGTCGTTCGTGCTTTATACCAAGGAAATTCATTGCAATATCATTAACAATGTTTCTAAAACATGCAAATATGTTACCTGGTTTCCAAAACTGCACTTTCCATCCACTGGCCGCCATCTTGAAATTCCGCGCGTAACGCGCGCGCAGAAAATGTACAACTAGTTTTGAATAATTGTTGCTCGATTGCTCAGTATTAAACGTGTGATAATTTACTGAACTTCCGTAATTTGTTGTGAGTGAAGATCTTCTTAAAATAATATTCTGAATGTTACATATATTGGAAACAGCAAAATTTGAATGAGAAAAAAATTCTTAATTCAACTAATTCCCAGGATCAAGAAAGTCCGTTGTACTTATTACCCATAATTCAATAGTCGTAAACAGTCCTCTGCGCGCTAAATTTGATTTTTAGTTGGAGTTTGTTCGTTTGTTCTTCGATAATTTCAACGTTTGATTATTGAATTTGAACGATTTTTGTGAAAATCGAATTAGTTTATCAGTACACAGGCAAAAATGGCTCCCAGGAGAAAGCGTACAACGGCGAAGAGAGGTCGAACAACGCGAGCAAAGCCAAAATTACCAGAAGGGAAATTGGACTGTTCGATGACTATTGAAGAAAAAGAAAACAAAGCAGGGGATTATATTAAAGACTATGAACTTCAAGGTAAAAGATAATTTAAACATTTAAAAAATTAGTAATAAATTTCGTGTCCATAAATTAGTAATAAAAACAATACTTATCTGTTATAATAGAGCTTTTTGCCCTGGTCACCTAATTTATACTGATTGTTTTGATGTTATTTTTAGTGAGGACGAAGTTAGATAAAATGAGAAAATGGGCTGCAACTGTGACCAGTTTGGTGGCAAACATTTATCGAAGTGCTTTGATTCAGATCCCAAAGGTACAGTTATTGTGAATTATAAAATATTTATCCTCATTCTGTTTTGTCATTGGTCAATCATTGGTCAATAGCTATCAAATAAGTATTGATCATTGGTGGGAAATGTTAGGCCTGCCGCACACTGGAGCTGAACAATCAGTCATAGAAGTAGTTATCTAGGTATGATTGGTTGAACAGGGTTCAACATGCGATTCTGATTTGATTTCATATCCCAAAATGACAATCAGCTAAGCACATAGCTCCAGTGTGCGGCAGGCATTACAGTCTGTATTCCTGCTTGTGGCATTTTTAATAACTGAGGTAGTTATATTTTTGACATGAGTCTATGAAATACTTCACCTTGTTGAACCAATGCCTAGAAGGCAATGTGTGTGAATATTCAATCAGTATATTTTGTGTGAAGTGTAATTTTAAAAGATCAGTACGGTAATACTGTTGTAGTTTTCACTTTTGAATATCCAGTGATATTTAAAAGTAAAAACCAATGCAAAGGATATTACATTACTGGTCTTTCAGAAACAAACTTAAATAAAACAATTTGGCTTAGGTATTTTATTTGGAATTATTCAGTTCTTGTCTTCAGTCATCTCAATAGGCTCAATATTTCTCAATGTTTTAGCTGCCTGTGTCATTCCATAAATTGTTTATTTAGTAGGCTATATGTTTTCAGTAATTATCAATGATATCCATTTATATTTGAATTTATAGTCCAAGCTGCCTACAGTAGTAAACTGGAGTACCGTACGGGTACTCCAGTTTCCTCCTGTAGTAACACTGGACCAATGAGGGATGGCCCTCACTGGACCTCTACAGAAAACAGATAAGTTAATCTGATAGAGCATCCGGTATAAATACGGTTAGTTTAGTTTAGTGTCTATTAATACAACTGCCCAATTGAATTCATAATTTTATTTTAGAATGTGAAACAAATGACAATGGAGGAGTTTTTGAGTAAGTAATTACCAAACTTTCAATACTGTATACAAAATAGTAGTTTCATATATGTACATATTCAATTCTTGAAAAATTCTCTTTAAAGGCAAAGGTGGTACAGTTAATGCTGCAATAAATGCTCAGGTAACTTAATAGTCTTTTGTTCTTGGCCTAGTGATACTTTTCACTTTGTGCTAAGTGTATAGCTGACATTGGGACATTGGGTTTATAGTAGGTGGGGTAAAAGGGAGTCCTTAGCAAATAAAAAAATCCATCTCACAGTTAACATTAATATTTTATATAATGACAATGGGATATGAAACATGATATATGTATTAACTCAGATAAGAAATAACAAGGTATCAGTTTAACAAAAGATGTGAATAATTTTTAGGTTATTAGGTTATTTACTCTAATATCAGACAATTTGACTTGTCTTGGAAAACCTTTCATCAATGGGTTAAAAATTTTTAGAGACATGCAAGCAAGTTTAATTTATAATTAGTAATTAAAATATATGAAATGAAAGGTTTTACATTGTCAAGCTTTTATCAAAAATTGTTAAGCATGGTCTTTTGACCACATGTGGGTGCTTTAGGCATACAAATGTCAGCACACAAAAGATACAACAGATGGATGCTGACACATTAGATTACTTCTCATCAATATCAGGATAGTTATCTTGTGGAATTTTGTACCATAGTATTAGTAATCACTTGTGAATCTGACATGATTAATCACAGAAAATCATGAATTGCTCATATGTGCCAAGTTACGTTTGACTGAAATGAATTTCCACTGTGGAACAGGTTTTTGGCTTTTGAATTAAGACATTGAATGCTTCTAAATTTAAAAAAGATATAATATAGGGCTTTATACAACTGTCAGCTTTATCACTTAATATTTTCACTGCAGGTGGCTGAAAATATTCAAGATTTAGTGAGTAATGCAATGCCATCTGTGAGCTCCTCAAGTGACAGGTAT
Source organism: Pteroeides caledonicum (assembly GCA_026546875.1). Taxonomy (NCBI): domain Eukaryota; kingdom Metazoa; phylum Cnidaria; class Anthozoa; order Scleralcyonacea; family Pennatulidae; genus Pteroeides; species Pteroeides caledonicum. Next base: position 7,864 of record JAOBAZ010136772.1, on the reverse strand, counting down.
GGAGACTGGTGCATTACCAAACTTTTGTTTTTATGTAAAGAAAATGTTAATTTTATACACTTTTAAGGCTCCCATTGTCCAACTTGTCCAACCAAGTTGATCTAACAGGTCAGTATCTAATGAATTGTAAACATTTATTTGCTTTAAAATAAGACCAAAGTAAACCTTTGTTTATGCAACACTTTGTTTTTTCTTTTATTTAGCAACACATCTTGGAGAGGTATGTTTCACTTCAAAATTGTTTAAAAAAGCTTACTTTAAAAACTCCTTGACTGATTATACAGTAGCTTCCCCTGAGAGGCAAAGAGGCAGAGACAAAGAACACTTGAAATATTGTTTTTTAAGTGTAATGTTCACAAAGTTAGTACTACATTGTTCAGAAAGGGTTAGGGTGGGACAATATTGTTCATAAAGTGTAGTATAATATTGTTCATAAAGTGTGGTAGTACAACATTGCCTCCAAAGTTTAGTATAATATTGTTCATAAAGTGTAGTATAATATTGTTCTTAAAGTTTAGTACAACATTGTTCATAAAGTTTAGTACAACATTGTTCATAAAGTGTTGTACAATATTGTTCACAAAGTGTATGTTATTTTTGTACCTCTTGAAAAACCTACTTGTACATGCCATATCCAGATTCCATTTGAATTCAGTAATGTATAAAAAATTTCCTTAGACTAGTCAAGTTAAAGCTGAAAGTACCGTGAAGAAAACAGGAAGACCAGCTCGACAGAGAAAGGTATTTCAAATTAAATGTTTTAAATTTTAAATTCAAACATTGAAGAACTTTAAAGGTACTAAAAATACAATAAGGAATGGGACTGGTTTAACAAAACTTTCCACAAAAACAAAGTTAAAAACGTTTTTTATGACGAAAGTATTAAATTAATAAAGCTTTTTAAAGGAAGTACTCTGAAACGTTTAATTTTTTTCCGTTTTAGGTCAAATTTACTAAATGTTGCATTTGTTTTTTGCAGTGCAGATTTTTGGTTTTTATGTATAAAGTGTCTCGTATGGATTTGTTGAAGTATCGCTTATCGCACTCGGAACAGAATTGTCTCAAAATCTATTAACTTTTTAAATTCTATCCCGTTTAACAGAAAACAATTTTGGGTGATTTTTAGGCTCTTTAAAAAGGGAGAAAAATTTTTCTTTAATTTTTCTTATAGCTTTTGTACGTGTTCTGAATCTTTTTTCAATACAGTCTCTGACTCAGTTGTTAATGCTGATAACACTGCCAGGGCATTTCTAGATTAATAATTACATACATTTACCGACCATTATATACAAAAAATATTTATAATACATTAAGCGACAGACGATATTTGATTTTAGTAAAGCTTCGCTCAAATTTTACGACATGGGCCAAAATTTTACTAGATTTTGATTTCACCTCGCACAGTCCCCCTTATTTCACGAAATATCTAATACCACCTCTTCGATTTCTTCGCCAATGTTTTCAAACAAATGAGCGTTTTTGTTTTTATCAAAAGGTGCCAACTAAATGAGTGATGTAGCCTGTATTAAGGGTGAGCGATAAGCGGTTAGTCTCAGGAAGGCAAGAAACTTTAGCCCTAGCCGATCTTGGTGTCGGATTTTCCTGGCTAAATTACATCCCGATAACAGAGTTTTTTAATCTAAACTGAATTTTACCGAAAAGTGCCAAATTTTTATCTTTTTTACTAGACTTTTTTTATTTTCCATCAATAATGTCGAAATTTTACTAAAAGTAAAAAAATTTACTGAATATGGTCACACTGATCATTTTCTCAAATGTAGGTTCGTATGACTGAAGAAACTCCGGCGCAATCCACCAATAGTAAACCAGTTGCCACAGGTACCCGAAGCAGGTAATAAATGACGTATTATAAGTCGTCACCATTCGTATGACGTATTAATATATTTTTGTGTTAAGTCGCCGACTTCAAGCGAAATTGTCTACCCAGCTGGTGACTCCAATGCCAACTATAAGCAGTCAAAGAGTCCTTCAAACACAGTTTATTACACCTAAATTTGACCCAAGGTATGTGTCATCTTTCTAGCATTTCCTTCAACGTCATCATCATCATTTTTATATTCACTTTTCGTAAGCTTGCGTCCTCATTGGTCGATTTGCACCACGTGACGGCATTTTAATAAACAACAATGTACGTTATAGCCATACATGATATTTTTATTACTCAAGTTGAATATTGCAACACTTAAAGCACACTTTGTTCGTGCGTTATTACGATTTACATTTATTTGGTTACCGAAGAAGGAACGAGAACTTTAATACTGCACTAAGTTTCACCCTTGCAGTATTAAAATTCTCGTTCCTTGTTCGTGAACACGTGTAAATATTAATAACGCACTCCAAGAGTACTTTAATCCTTAAACGCTCAATGTCCGATATATCGGACATTGAGAACAAAAAAACATAGCCAAGAACAAAGGCAATACAATAGAGAACAAAAGAGAAAGAAAAATATTTTTAAACAAAGAACAAAAGAAAAATATTTTGAGCTTTAAACGGTTAACCCTTAAATAATCACCACCATCTACATCATGGTGGGATCCAGCACTAGTGCACCTAGTTTGCATAACAAAACAAGTTGGTCAAAATATAATTTTGATTGGCTAAGCAGTGATATACAAATTAGGTGCACTAGTGCTGGATCTAAACCATGTACATCATTCACGACCATTATCATTATACACAATAATTGTCACCATCATCATCATAATCATCAAAATTTTCTTTGATTATTGTTGTCATTATTTTTAATCATTGTCATCATCATCATTTACGATCATTATTGTCATTATATACAATCATTGTCATCATCATTATTTTTTATTATTATCAATATTATTTATAATCATTGTTACCATCATCAAAGACTAAACAATTTTTGTCAAATACGGTTATAGGTTACCTGTATCGCCAAGATTGTTAAGAGAACCGAAAATTGGTGAAAGGTTTGTAGTGGTTAAAATAAACTCCTTTCACTTCATAATACTATATATATCACATACGTTATAAAGTTATTGTTAATTTTAGAATTGTATCAATGTCTGGTTCACCATTGGCTATCCCAGCAGTTCCGAGCGCTTGGGATGGTTCTCAAGTTTGCATTCCTCTCGGAGGTGGTAAAGTACGTAGATTATTTCCTGCTAAAACATTAATTTTATGTACATTATGTGCTGCTAAAAAATTAATTTTACGTACATTATGTCCTGCTAAAACATTAATTTTATGTACATTTTGTGCTGCTAAAACATTAATTTTATGTACATTATGTCCTGCTAAAACATTAATTTTATGTACATTATGTCCTGCTAAAACATTTACTAAATGTATTTCCTGCTGAAACATTAATTTTATGTACATTATGTCCTGCTAAAACACTAACTTTACGTTCATATGTGCTGCTAAAACATTTCATTTTCACATAAAGCATTATCAACGTTTCTTGTTTACAAAAACTAAACTGTTAATTACTACTGTGTTTAGACCATGCAATTCTCTCTTAATGATCAACCGGCGAAAATCAACGAGTTTGATGTTGACAATGTCGCTCTACAGAATATTAAACTAATTCAGGTAAATGTTATATCAGTTTTCCCATTACTCTTCTAGGGGCAATTATCTCGACTGTAAAACCTTGCACTGACTAAATATGTATTTTTTGTAGGATAAGTTATCTATGCTGTTAAGTATGCCAAAGAAAAAATGATCATTGTATAATATTCTTGAGAAAACCTCGCACTTGTTGTACAAATCTGGACTACATTCTCATTGACATAAAATTTCAAGATGGAAAAGTTATGTTCCAATTTTACGCACATTTTTGGGGCACTGGATTAAAACTAGCGAAACATCAGAATGACCAATAAGTGTTTTTGTAAACTGTTTTTTTTACAACATTGGAGCTATAAACTTTTTAAAGTTCTTTTTCATGATGTTTTAATACACGTGGCTCTCTGCGGTGTAACTTTGTGAAATAAAAAGTATATCTTAAGTAATTGTTCTACAATCTACAAATATTAAAATCAATTCTTATGGGGAAAAAAACTTTTTTTTTTATGTTATTAGTAAACAAAAAATTGTTAAGCTCGCAAACCTTAACTTCAGTGTAATTTGGAGTTTGGTTATTTCCAAAATCCTCTGTTCGAAACCGGGGGTTCGCCTGAGGCAGGTTACAGTGTAACTCTCTCATTGTTGAAACGTCTCAAGCAAAACTGTCCGGCCCGAAAAATAGGCGTACTTGTGATGTCGCAGGATTTAGTACAATGGCAGAACCCAACTATATAGTTCAGTGGTTAAGGGGCATTGATTTAGTACCAGCTAGCGTGCCCTTTAGAATTCAACCAAACAAAATTGTATGCTTTTCGGTCGCTAAATTTTGGGACAAAAATATGCCTTGATCAATACCGTATATTGTCAACTTCTTGAGTTTTTTTTATAACATTTTAAATATTTTTTAACGATCTGAAGAGGCCCTATGTTATTCCATCTCAGGGAATAAAAACTGTTGCAAAATTTCTCATGACAACATCGTGCACAAAATTTTATTTTGATTAAAAAAATCTGTTAAAAGGTATTTGCAACAAAACTTTCGTTTGTCATATATTTCTCTCGTTACAAAGACTTTTTAAAATGGTATGTAATGTACTTTACAGGAGTTTTTTTTATATTTTGTTCAACTCTTGAGATATTTTGATCAAACGTAGCACGCTGTCCTCCATCTTGGATATTCGCGGATGTACAAGAAGGGGAGAATTCAGAAGCAAGGTCACGCAATATTTTTGCTTTGAAGAATTACACGTCACAGTGTTGGTGAAAAAGTGAGCCATTTGTAAAGACTCGAACTTTAAACTTCAGCGACAACTTCACAATTGCGTCATTTAGAACTTAAAGTAGCCTCACCCAGCTTGTGACGTCACATAAATGATTGCGGACAGCGTACTAGAACCCAAGAACTAAACATGTATAAAGGAACTGTAAAATGCATTGCCATTTTGTAAGATTTTTCAATTCAGGCAAAAAAATACGCACAGAAATTTTGTTAGTCATACCCTTCTTAACCCTTTCCAGACCGCAGTTGACTTTTATTATTTTACGTAGGCTAACGAGAGGATTTTACTTGCTTAAGGTAGCGCTACGGTCCAGAAAGGATTAAAAACTATCTCGTTAACCCTTTCCGGACCCCAGTTGACTTTTATTATTTTACGTAGGCTAACGCCAGACTATTTTACGTAGGCTAACACCAGACGATGTTACTTGCCTAAGGTAGAGCTACGGTCAAGAAAAGGTTAAGGTTTGTGAACGTTCCCACATCCATGCAAATCAGAATTGCTACCGGCACAACGGCCTACAGGCATAAAACACCCCTGGGAAATAATCCTAAAACTTCATTAAACATTAGGAATAGCTCAAATTGTTGGCCTTTGGCAAGATAAAGTAAACATCTTGATTGGTTGTGGAGATGTTTTTGACACTGGAGCGGGGTAGTTTACTCTCTGATAGACAGGGCCCACTCAACCTGTTTATCGTTCATGTTAGGTCAGCTTCAATACATAAATCGCGTGACGAAGTTAGTCAATTATAAAACCCACGAATATTTTATTTGTTATTAAAGTCACGCGATGAAGTTTCGAATGTGCAAGATAAAAAAAGAGTACAGAGCATTTGATAGTTACACTCTCACATAATTTTTCCAAATAAGCAACAATTCGCGCAAATCGACTTGCAATTGAGTTCTTGAAAGGCAGTGATATGAAATAACGTGGCCAATACTGGAGGGAATACGATGAAACAAAATTTTACCTGTTTTTGAGCAGTAGGTTAGAATTAAATTTGTGAAAAAGATGTACAAAACATTTAGAAATAATTACTGTGATTGTAGTGTCTTGATAAACAGTTTAAGCGGTCTTGTTCGTATGTCGTGGTTGACCATGGCTTGCGTGACTCTTACTAACACAAGTGATTAACAAATTAACTAACAATTATGACACTTGCATTGGCGAGACAAGCTCAAGTCTTTTAAATATGTGTAGTTGACTTATGGTGATTTGCAAACATTTAATCTTATAACTGAACGAATAAACATACGACAACAACAAGGTAATTGAAAGACGCCGAACTGACAATCTTTGAAGTCTTGTCTGGAACTAGCGTAATAGCTTCAACGCATAATTATCATCGGGCCCCTGGAGAGAGGCGTTTTAAAAACAAAACACGTACAAGTTTTGACCAGTGGCTACGAAGCGCATCGCAAAGCGTTGAGTTGCGTGTAGTAGAAGTGTTGATTGAGCGTCTCCAAGGCGATCTCGGTTGCGTGAAGAAATCTGGAACGTATAAACAGCGCAGAAAGGAACGTGTTGAAATCACCTCGGTCAAATCTGTGAGCGTGGAAAAGTCCTCAATATCTCACCCCGGTGTGTAGACGAAACAACAGGCGACTGAGATTGACGACATGTTCACCTTGGCCATTCAAATTTGCCGTGAAGTTTTCCTGCTCGTTCAGTTGAGCGCTCTCTTCGTTGTCGGCAACATACTGCTGCGCGTTTCGTGCGCACGCAACTCTCTCACAAAGTTTATGGAGAAAGCGGCAAGTATACCGTTACCAGAAGACATCTACTGGGAATCCTTGTTCACTTGGGAAATGATCAAAAATCTATGGCAGCACGGCAAACTGGATATCAGAAAAACAGCAACACAAGGAAAAGTGACACCAAATCCGGTCATCGTTGATCCAAACAACGGCAACGAAATTGAACTTTCAAGCATTCTGAACGTCGAAAAGTTCCATGTCTTGGCGTTTGGTAGCTACTCTTGCCCCGTATTCCGAATGAAATTTGAGGAATTAAAATCCATTGCAAAAGAATTTCGCAATAATGCTGATCTTTCTATTATATATATTGGCGAAGCTCACCCATCTGATGGTTGGGCATTTAAAGTAAGTTATTATATACTGCATAGTGTTAAGTAATGATCATAACAGGTCAAGATATAGCTCTAGCTAGCTAGTTCAAGGTCTTGCTAGGATTATTACGGTACTATTTTCATTGACGAATTTCATCAAATATTTTTTACAAGTGTGGATTAAAACAAATAATTGAATTATAAAGTATATAAAAAAAGGTATTAACTATTGCCGATACAATCGTTGACGCTTTAAAAATCTATGTTTATATATATAAAAAACCCATCAATATAGGCAGCTTCCTAAACATTTTCCGGTTTAGGTTTCTTCCTGAACGCAAATATCATTTCACATTTAAAAAAATAATATTGCAATTCATGTTGGGACACAACTAAATTACTTTGGCAGACAAGGCGACTTGTTGTAAAGTTTGGCATTTTTAATTTGCGCGCTAAATTTATTTCTGTTTCTCTGTCAAAGAGAACTGATTTCTCATAGAGTACCGTTATTTCTTGAATATCTCCCAAGCCAGATTATTTTATGAATTAAAGGCCAAAATTGATATGCCGTTAAAAGTAACCGTAATTTTGTTTTGTTTAGGATGACTCACCAATCCCAAAACATCGCACTATCGAAGATCGCATCAATGCGTCACAAAAACTGCGCGCATTTGATCAAGAGCAAGCAATCCGCGTCTACACAGACTCCATGAAAGACGACGCAAGTAAAATGTTTGGCGTCAATGCCATCCGTTTATACGTTGTTTACAACCAAAAAATAATATACGAAGGAGGTGTTGGTCCAACCTACTACAGTTTAAGTGAAGTAAAAAAAGTGATTTCAAATGGATGCAAGTTGGACGTGTAGCAGTATGAGAAATATGTTTACAGTATTATCAGGTTCATCGGTGATATGACTGTGAACAAATTTATCCGTATTTAACCGAATATA
>JAOBAZ010136660.1:0-18746 GCA_026546875.1 Pteroeides caledonicum | reverse complement strand
TTATCCGTTGTATAAAGTTTAACACAGTTTGAAGGGTTTATTGGCGAATCTTTATAGTTAGAATAAGTTCTCTATAGTTAATTCGAAGTATTGCTTGTTGCAGCTTGAGATTTAGTTGTCCCGTAGAAGACGTAAAAATGTTCACTTTAACGTTGTAAACAGACCGAAGACGGCGCCTGAAACTTCCGAGGGACTTCAAATTATTCAATTCCTTTGTTCCATCTTAAAAACTTAATCGACCACCGTCGCGTTGCCGTTGTGTTTGCTTAAAGTCCCTATTATGTCGTGGTTATGTGTTATTTTGTCGGCGATTATTTTGCACGTGAACAAATACGGAATGTCCTGAGGTGGCTATTTTATTTTGTTTCGGGGATATTTAGAATGTTTGAAGTTGCAAATGATGTGTATTGTACAGGGTGTATCAATAAAAGGGAATATTCATGAATGCATGTTTGCTTAGTTTTGAACAAAAGGTTGTCGATCTGGGATTTGAACGACTAGCATTAATTACCGGGTTGAACGTCGAGTTATTATTGTCCCGAATTTCATCGCTTTTTCATCCCAAATTTCATCTGACTTTGACTGTATTTTAAGTCTAGGTAGTGTACTACAAAACTAGACGATCTACTTTGTTTTAAAATGCAATTTGGCTCCGTTTAAACATCGAGTTTATATGCAGTCGAACGACAACCGGAACAAAGGGCGTTGCGCAACGTTCGGACGGGACCTTTCAAGCTAATGATTTCAAATCCCAGTGCTCAAAAACCTTTTGCGGTTCAAGACAAACGAATGTCCTTGCATATTAAGTGGTTTCCTTTTTTTTATACAGCTTGTATTTTTAAATATCAGAATGGTGATAAGACATGTGAATTATTGAGAAAATTTTCGTTTTATTCAAATTTTGCAAGCCGTCTCACCACTTCTACCCCTCCCCCCTCAATAGAGCGTTTAAGATTCGAATGCTGCGGTTGACGGCTACGGTTGGCCGGAGGCAGGAAAGTTGGAGATTTGGTTATATTAAGAAGTTTTCTACGACGGTCAAATACGTTGTCTAAAACATCGTTTGAAGAAATTCGAAATGCACTTGCTATGGTTTTTTGTGTGACGAGGAATTTTTGTTCCTTTATGATGAATATCAGTCAAATAATCTCTCATACCCTTACTATTGGGAGTACGACCAATTCGTCTTGAATGACTACACCTCCACACCCTACGGTAAAGGGTTTAAGATACGACGGAGACGCTTGACGACTACGGTAGTCCGCGTTAGATGTCCCGGGACGAGACTCAATACGCATGCCTAAGAATACATTCGCCACCGTCGCCTTTCAACTACGGTGATGTTTCAGGTGAGTTGGCGTAGTCTGCACAACGGTAGACTTTAATTTTTCTATGTCATTTTGGCTTTTTAAACCAATTTATTTCAATGTACTTGATTTATATTTGTAATAGCCTTTAAAGTTAAAAAATTATGTATCGATAGTTTTTTTCTTGTGCTTTAGGCTTTAGTTGTTGTTTCGCATGTCTAAGCCAGTCTTTTTAACAGCATACAAAGACTTTCTAAACCACTACAAACAATTCCTTGATTGGAAACAAAACGGTTAGGAATATGAAGATAATAAGAAGTAATACTAATAAGTGGAATATCATACTTGAAAAATCTAATGAGATTCGCATTCAGCCGAGGTGTAGTCGTCCAAGACGAATTGGTTGTACTCCCAATAGTAAGGGAATAAGTGACTAGTTGACTGATATTCGTCATAAAGGAGCAAAATTCCTCGTCACTCAAAAAACCATCAGCATGGCTTATAGCAATTGCATTTCGAATTTCTTCAAACGACATTTTAAACAACGTTGTCCGTCGTAGAAAAATCTTAATGTAACCAAATGCCCGTTTCCGGCCAACCGTAGCCGTCAATCGAATCTTAAACTCCCTACTGTTGATTTGACACATCAGCACATATTACATAACATTTCCACAGTATTTTACCAGGGGGGAGGAGGGAGATATGGTTTTACGAAAATATAGTTGCAATCAGGAAATACGTTTTTGTTATGATTCTCAAGATTGTCATGAAATACGCTTTTGTTATGATTCCCACGATTGTGTAGACCCATTTTATATTATTCTGGTGATTTGAAACGTAAAATATCAGACTATTTATAGAAAATGGTCGCAAGCCGAACGTTTGGTCATTGCTAAAAATTGCATTTTAATCACGCAGTTAGTTAATGTAAAGACATGTAAGTGTACTTTGCGGCTAAGGATAGCGATCAAAGTCTATATGGCGCAATGTTCGTTATGGTGCTTTCGCGTGCAAATAACGTGAGAGAACAAACACTTTACGAACAATTAGTACTTTAATACGAGTAGCGAATCACCAAAAATGTGGCTGTTACTTGAATTTGGTTTTGATTGCATAAATATAACGTGTAAAACAATGATCACCAGGGGCGAAGCGAGGGCTATCATTTGGGGGGTCCAACACAACGTTTTGCGAAGAAAAGGGCGTGGTTTGGGTATTATTAGGGCGTGGTCACAATACATGTTTTATCATAAGGTATAAAGCGAGCCTCAAATCCCTGTGTTGTAGAATTCGGAACTATACTCGCATGATTTGGCAAAAAATATAATTGAAATAACAACATAAATACGTAAAGTACAGTCATAAACAACCAAAACAAGCGTGCTCGCCATCAGGTGAGATCTCTCTGTCTCTGTCACGTGACTAAATATTACGTCATCTTCAACACCAAATATGGAACACTCTCCCTCCTTGATTGCCTGGTAAGGCAATCAAAAATCGTACAAAAACAGATAGTTAAACTACAATATAACAGTTTCAATATTCAACTTTAAAGTTTTCTTAAATGTTTTCATGGATAGCTTGCTCAACAAATACGATAGGAATAGCAGGTTCTTCTTCATCCATTGTGGGTTTCACTTCTAACGGGTATAACTTCTGCAAGGGTCTTCGCATTTCTATCGTCTTTCCAGATTTATCACATACTCTTACTCGAGCTGCTCTGACATTTCCGTCTCTTCAAACGAAAAGATCTTCTACCTAGCTTTGCTAATTTCCACGTCTGTCTAGGCATCTTGTCTTCGTAAACACAAACTATGTCTCCTACTTTTGCAGTTTTTCCTTTGCTTCCAGTGCTCCGATGATGTTCTCTCAAATCCGTTCCAAAAGTAATTTAAAACCATTTTCAAATGTTTTTGCGTTTCAGTATATGCTGTCGTTCTTCATTTACGTTAGGATTTCTAGTTTCGCCTTTGGTTAGTAGTCTTCTTGCAAGCACTAAATGTTATGGTGTCAATGGTTCGCTTGCTTCGTCATACAGGTATGTAAGTGGACGTGAATTTAGCACTCCTTCTACTTCTACTAAAACAGTTAGCAGTTCCTCGTATGTAAGCCTTGCCTTTCCTATCACTTTTTTGAGGCAACGTTTTACCGATCTTACCATTCGCTCGAAAAAGCCTCCCCACCATGGGGCTCCTTCAACATTACAACTCCATCTGACACCAAGATATCTTGCATATTCTTCAACTTCGGCACTCTTGAACGTTTTGGCGTTGTGGGACAAAACGTGTGCAGGGATTCCTCTTCGTCCGACAAATCGTTTGAAGCTACGTATGAAGGCTTGCGACGACATATCTGGAACTAAATCGAGGTGTAACGCTCGGCTACTGGAACACGTGTAGAGGGCTATGTAGGCTTTGGTTGTAACTCCGCTTCCATAAATAGCTTTCACAAAGAGTGGACCGGCGTAGTCCGCACCAATTCTGGTAAAGGCGAAGTCATCGGCAAGTCTGTCGTGCGGCAACGGTGGAGAACACGGTATACCATACGATTTTCCTTCTATCTTTTGGCATGTAACACACCTCGTAATGATCTTCTTTACCACCTGGCGACCTCTAACGATCCAATACTTTGCTTGAAGCTGAACCAAGGTTTCACGGACTCCGTTGTACATGACAATACGGTGGCATTGTAGAACGATAAACTTTGTGAAATGGTTATCATCAGGAAGTAATATTGGGTATTTAGACTGGCAACTTACTGGAGCGTTCTGCATCGACCGCGGCATCGTAGCACTCCTTCCTCATCTTCTACTAAATTCAGCGATGTTTTTATCTGTAACTTAACGCTTGCCATGGATCTGTAACAGATAAAAACATCATTAAACTTGTCTTTACGTTTAATAGAACCTTGGATGTCCTTATGCCATATCTTCTCAGAATCTTGTAATTCGCTCAACGTAAGTTTTCCTTGTGTAGCCTGGGTCTTTATTATGCCATCTTTTATATTGTTGACGAATCTCATTACGTAGGCAGTTACCCTGATAAGCCTACCAATACTGCTGTATTGTTCCGGATTAATTATCGTCGTTATTCCATTGACATGTCCGTTTACGGCAACGTTCGCACTGGACTTAACTGTCTTCACTGGTTTTACCTTCTGAGAATTCTTCAGCTCAACCTCACTCTCAACGTTGGTAGATTGGTCATCCATTGGTAGTTGAGGCCATTCACTTGTCAGGCTAGTAAGAAAGTCTGGGCCCTTCCACCATTTCGAATTGTTACGTTGGTCTGTCAACTTGGTTCCTCTGGAAACAACATCGGCTGGATTGCAATACGAAGAACAATGGTTTCAAGAAGCTGATGGAACAAGCTTTCTGATTTCTGTTAGACGATTTTGTACGAATGATCGGGCTTCCTTCGTCGTGCCTTTTATCCAAGCGAAAGCAACACTAGAATCTGTCCAACAACAAATGCGATCGATTCTCAAGACATCAGCTAGAGCTCGCTGTACATAGTTCATCATTCTTGCTGTTACCAGGCACGCAAGCAGTTCTAGTCTCAGAATGCTTTGTGGAGTTATGAGAGCTACACGGTTCTTGGATGTAACCAACTTACAGCAGGTTTTAGCAGCGCATTCATATCGAAGTTAGATACAGGAACCATATGCTTCCTTTGAGGCGTCCCCGAACCCATGGAGTTCAACTGACTTGGTTTCTTTCTCGTTTACATCTTCGGAGTAACAGCGTTCAACTGATAATTCACGGGTTTCTTTCATGTCGTTGAGAAATGTTTTCCATTGATCTTGAAACGGTTCACCCAATCGTTCATCCCATCCAACATTATTATTGCAGAGTTGCTGGAACATGATTTTAAGTAGGACTATAGCGGGTGCTATTAGACCTAGAGGATCGTAAAATTTAGCTGCAGTACTGAGAATCACACGTTTAGTAAATACTTTGTCGTTCTCTCCGCACTTGCTACAATGTTGGAAAATTCATACACAAGCTGGTCTTCGTGGTTTCTCCAGGGAGTTCCAAGCACCTTGTGACTTACCACTGGCTCTGACATTTGCGGATGATCAGTGTCCAACTGGTCTGGGTTGCCAATTGTAGACTCTTGTGCGTCTCTGCCTTTTTCGATGAAGTCGCTAGTAGTGTTTATCAATTCCATTAATTCCTGTGAGTTGGACAACCATTTTCGCATGTTAAACCCACCAAGCTTAAAACATGTTCGTATCTTCCTTGCAAGAATAAGAGCTGAAGATGTTTCTGATGAACCAGAAGCGTAGTCGTCCACATATTATGATCTCAGGACGTCTGCGACGAACTCAGGATCTGACTGTTTGTAGCGATCAAGGTGATGTCGTAGAGTCGCGTTCAGAATGAATGGGCTTGAGTTAACGCCAAACACAACACGGGTAAATCGAAAACAATCGAGCTAAGAGGCTTCATGGAATGGATTCTGCGGCTATAACATCGTAGAAAGTTCTTATGCTCGGGTGCAACACCAACATTAAGGAAAGCCTTTTCAATATCTGCTGTTAAGGCTATCTTATGGACTCGAAAACGGAGCAGGATATCATGAAGGAATGGTGAGAGGGGTGGTCTAACATACAAACAGTCATTAAGGCTTGGACCATTGACCCTCGCTGAGGCATCAAAAACAACTCGAAGTCTGGTAGTCTCTTTATCTGATCGAACGACTTCTCTGTGAGGTAACTAATGGACCTCTCCTGGCTTGGGGTTTTCATCTTTGTCAACTCTTTCAATAACACCACTTTGTAGTTGTCCTTGAATCACACTATCGTACTGCTGCAGTAGGACATATGGTTTTCTTTACAAGCGATGAACTAGTGAAGATAACCTTTTTTTGGCTGGCTCGTAATTATCTGGTAGTTGTGGGTGATCTTTCTTGAATGGTAAAGTGACTTCATACCGCTCTCCATTTAACTTGATGTCAGCTTTGAATTTATCATAGATCGGTTGTTCATTGTTCATTGTTCATAATTCCTATGGTTTCCAGATCCCAAAATTTGGAGAGTTGCTCTTTGATGTCATCCTGTTGATCTGCTTGGGGTACTGTGCTGGTATGTTGAGAACATGAGTTGAACTCACATTCACCATAGACTCTTTGACGGTTTCCACATCCACTGGGCCCGATAAAATCCAACCTCTGTTTGCATTGCCACTAGACCTGATATCTCCCCCCCTCTGGTATCTCCTGTCATGGAGACCCAATAATAATCAGCTCCAATGAGGATCTCATGAGCCAAATCAATTTCTTTCAAGTAGGAATATTTGTGCACAGCTAATTGGAGAGGTTGGTTACTCGGGGGACTGGTACAGTATATGCATCCATGTACAAAATTGTCCCATCATTGGTTTTTACTGCAAACTGAACAAGCTCACAAGCCCTGACTTCTGCTGATTTTTCACCAAATGTTTTAATAAGTAAATTGTCATGACCAATCACGGGTAGATTGAGTTGGTTAGATAGTTGCTGGCTAACATAAGATCTCTGACTATCAGAATCAAAAATGACTCGAACATTTCTTACATTATTTTCCTCACCAGGGTGGTAAACATTGGCTTTTGCTGTTTGCAACAGAACTCCAGTGTTCAAATTGATAAGCAGTTGAGATGTTGAGGTAGTTGCATCACATTTAGGAACTTGCTTCACATCTGGAGGTAGTACTTTCTTTCTTACGGGTTGCATTTTCTTTCTTGGCTCCACACGAGGAAGTATGGTGTCTATGCTTGCATTTTAAACAGTTGCTCAAGGATGGATAGTCTCGTACAACGAGTGCAGATCTAAGGCAGTTGAAGGATTTAATTTAAGAATTTGTTGACGAGCTGCAACATTTGTGACAATATGACATCGAGCTGATGTGTGTCCTCTTTGAAAATATGTACAAACAACGGATGTTTGAGAACTTTCTTCCTGGTTGATGAGCAGTTTCTGTTTACTGGTACATTCATGTTTGGGAGGGTCTTCCTTTCGTTCTTCACGACTTGATGATCGCATGTGGAAACAACGTTCACGGGCTTCCAGTTCTACTTTGAAATCATTTAGCATGCCATCAACATCCCAAGTGTCTTGATTAAATTTTTGACTGACAATCAGTCTCATTTCTTCAACTGGCAACAAGTCTCATTTCTGGCAACTTGCTCATGATTACAGGCACTAACAAACTTCCATATGATTTTGATTCCACTCCCAGATTTTGCAGGCTTCTTATGTGGGTCTCGATCTTGTCATAAAGACGGCGTAAATTCACTGGCTTCGTTGATCTCATCGTCTATGTTGAGGTCATCTAAAGTGTTCAGCGTGGACTTCTTTTTGTTCAAAGTGGTCTTCCATCCTCGTAGTTTCTCTGTGTTCGATACCGATACGGCGTCAAAATCGTTCAAAAAGTTGCTTACAACCTCAATCGTCTTCCTCACGAAGGCACGATGTCCCTCTTGAATTCGTTTGTTTTTCTTCACTGGCATTGTTCAATATCCGGCTCGAACGACCATGTTGTAGAATTCGGAACTATACTCGCATGATTTGGCAAAAAATACAATTGAAATAGCAACATAAATACAAATAAAGTACAATCATAAACAACCAAAACAAGCGTGCTCGCCATCAGGTGAGATCTCTCTGTCTCTATCACGTGATTAAAGATTACGTCATCTTCAACACCAAATATGGAACACCCTGAGTAAATACTTTATTCATATGGTGCAGTAGCACTTGAAACATTAACTTTAACATTTGAAACATTAACTTTCGTGTTTCTTTCAAATTACAGTCAAATTATTGTAGCGACAGCCAAGGCGTTGGGGGGTGCGGCAGCTATCTCGGCATCCCCGTCAGTAGCTACGCCCCTGATGATCACTATATAAAAAGCCGCGTTCAAGCTGTGAATTGTACTCCAGAGAAGATAATACTGGGTGCTGTTGGACCAACGTCTACGACAATTCTGCATTACGTTCAAAGAGTGTTTTTTATAGATATATAGTACAGTATATATACCGATAGAATTTGGTAAATATGTCCCTTATTCGTTTTTACAAGGAGCTGCGATGCCATATCTCACAACGAAATACACGAAGGACCGCAATGTTGAATAGGGAATTCGCACGTGCCTCTTTCCTATATTCTATGTATAATCGTATAAATGCATATACATAAAGTTTTTTATCTGGGCTACGGTATTTTATTAAAAGTAAAGCTCTAATGTGCGAATTGAACAAGAAACAAGAAAAAGAATGACGAAATCTACATACAAGTTTTTGTACTGTAGCGAAAATGTAAAGTACGAGTGTTGCTCTAACGCTACGCTTGAAAGGAGTTTCTTAAAAGAGTTTTTGGTATTTTACTGTTTATGTTATTACTAATGTTCTTATTCTCTTAAATAATATTAAAAGAAGTGTGTACCACTCAAATACATATGAATTTATTACAGTAATAAAAATATTTCTAAACATATTTTAGTATCATAAAATACCAGCGAAGTCATCCTTCGGAATTCAGCGTGCGTGGTCGTTAATACAATGGATCAGGGCTAACAAACAGTGTTACAACGTCGCCATTTTCTGATCACGTTTTTAGCAAGCGTCACAAATTTGCAATAAATAATGCGCGTCACTGATAGTGAAATCCGTGACCTGTCGTGGGGTCATATATGTCTTGCAATGGTCATGTATTTCGTTTGACACCGGGCATACCCCGGACATATCCCGGGTATAGCCCGGGTAATCCCGGACATACCTGGACATATACCCGGGCATAGGTTAGTAGGACCGACCCCTGGGACCGACATCTAAGGTATTTTGCCAGTTTGTGACTCATAAAATCTCGCGAAGTTAAAGAAAGCATGATCACGTTGTTTATAATACCGTCGAAAAGTTCACGTTCGCATAAACATGTGTCAGACTTACATTCAAGCTTACTACGTCGCGTCGTGAAAATATTAGCGACCTTGAGCAAGCACTGTTTTACGACGGGAACGCACGACCGGAAGTTAAAGAAAGTAAGGAATATTGATGTCCTCAGCCCCTAGCTCTCGTCGACCTCGATTTTTACGACGGGAGTTGATGCTTTTTGTCGTTGCAGCAAAAGAGCTACGACATTCAGTCTAGATTTTCTTTAACTTCTGGTAGTGCGTCTCCGTCATAAAACAGTGCTTGCTTAAAGTCGCTATTATACAAACAAGACGTCTGCTTAGGCGTTAACTTGCGCCGTTCTAAGGTTGACCTCGAAAAGGAATAGTCAATGTGCTGCAAACACTGTTGCATTCGCTACTACAAATCTATGTGTTTAATTATTTAAAAGTCGCGATAGTCATGGCAAGCGGTTGAATTGTAACCTGAAGCAGATAACGGGCACATTATAGCCGAGCCTCAAGTAAGAAGGGGTCATACTAGCCAGGCGGGTTGTGGTTAATGCTGGTCAGGCGGACCAACGGGCGCACGCTGGCCGCGCGGGCTTGCTACAGTACTTGGTGTAATTTATCTATGCTAATATATGCTAGTTATTTGGTGACTCGTATCATGATTTTATAGCCAAATAAAACATGAAGAGCAACATGGATCGGAAAATGGCCAATTTAAGACTTGCGCCTGCGCTACGGCGCAAGTAATAATGGGTTTAATAATGCGTACTTCGTTCACCTTCAAGCCAATAGTCATAAATATTGTCCTTTGCTTTCGTTCCCCGTCGAGCCGACAACCATCAATACGACCCAAATCTGTTGGCGTTGAAATTCGACATCCTGAGTAATTCTGTGCGATTGAGAGTGAGAACAAACGTGGGTACATTATAATTTTCTGTCTTGCATTCGATTTCCCAAAAGCAGTAAGTAATGACAGTAAGATCAAAATTGTCACAGAGCAATATTTTCACACGTCCGACGAGCACGACTGTAGTGGTAAATAATTTCTTAAAAATGGCGTAATTATTGTCTTGGAAATTGCGTAAACTTCAATCCCTGCAAGTCGATAAATAACAACGAATTGATTATGCTTTTTTGGCTAAACAACTTATTGCTAACAAAATATTATAAAAAGCGCTGAAATCTTTAATTGTATGCAGTCGACAGATACTAAAAGATAGCAAACGAATTTTATGAATAAATGTATTACGATGCTGTGGGCAAGCCAGGGGGATTTAATACTTAAACTGATCCGCAAAAACAACCGGGCAAAGAGCCGCCAGCACTTTCCCTGCGTTTGGTGGTATTTGTCGAATAAATCACGCAATTTCAGCATTGTAAAAGGGTACTTAAAAAAATTAGTCTCCATTGGATACCAGAATTCATTGCGTGCTTTCACCCACTTAACGCCACAATTTGAGGATAGGCCGAAAAAAGAGCTTTGCGAAGTTGATAACGAATTTGAGTAAAATATTCTTTGCCAGTAAGGGAAAGCGTGAAATAAACGCAAAGTTTGGGGGCGTTGGCTGGTTTGTCATGGGTATCCGTTGTTGGTGAGAATTTGTATTAATTTTTCTAATCCGACTGAAAATGGTATACGTTGAACACAAATTGTAGCAACGATTAGGAAGTGAAAATACTAGGCCTCTTTTAAATGATATAGGGATGAAAGAGTCAAATGAGGTCGAAAGCCTGGTAAAAGTAGGTTTACGGCATATATTTAGTAGAAAAGTAACCACCAGAAAGAGTGACATTGAAATCAAAAAATGAGTTAGATTTGTTGACTTCGGTTTCCCGTGTGAATTCAATTTTAGAATGTTGTAAATTAAAAGTCGAGAAACCAAAGGAATTAAATGATCAGACGATCAAAACAAAATGAAACAATCGTCAGCATACCGGCGATATAAAAAAGGGGTTTAAAATCATGTGGATAAAGATAGCGATTTTTATGATTTGACTTGTAAGCGTTTTTAAAAGTTTCTAAGGTTTGTTTCATACGTCGCATTTAATTCATAAGCTGTCGAATTTCAATTATTCGACGTAAACTGTTGTCGGTTTCATAAGACGAATTAAATAGGGATGTTCGTGTCATGATCAAGTGAGGCGAAACTTTGATCAATTTGGTCAGTGGTAAACACCTTGAAAAGTCAAAATGTCTTCAAGGCCCGAAATTCCCGAACTATGGTTCTAGCTTTATGGAATAAATTAAAAGAAATACTATCAGCTGCTGTCGTTGTTAATGTTGGAACAGTTTTTTGAGCATTCTATACCCAACGCTTTTGAATTGCTCTCAACCAAGAGTTTCTTCGTTCAATTCAGGAACTGAGCACTCTGACGTCAACAAACTGGCTCCCTGCATGGAATACAGACGTATTTGATAGATCTAGTGCATTGGCAGCAAAACAACATCTCAAATATTGATCGAAGAACACCTCAGCATGACATACGTGCAGTCCAGGGTCCTCTATTAAGAAAGTTGAGTCATGTATTGTTAAACAAA
This sequence comes from Pteroeides caledonicum, assembly GCA_026546875.1. Taxonomy (NCBI): domain Eukaryota; kingdom Metazoa; phylum Cnidaria; class Anthozoa; order Scleralcyonacea; family Pennatulidae; genus Pteroeides; species Pteroeides caledonicum. Next base: position 7,019 of record JAOBAZ010136660.1, on the reverse strand, counting down.
TAAATCTTTTGAATTTGGCCGTTTTTGGATCGAAAATGGCCAAATTATCATGCAAGATAACTCAAAGAGTAATTGCGCTATCGTTGTCAAATTGGCAGGGCCAACAGCTTATCCCTTGGTCTCGGAGATGAACTAAAGGAATTGCAATCGGTTGAGTTATGGTGGAATGGGGTCATTTTATATGAAACGACTGGTACATCCTTGAATTCAAATAGCTGTCAAATTGGCAGTATTGCACCAATGCTCATAGTTGTAGTTCAACTCCGAGATAGCGACATTCATTCCTGAATAAAAGTTTGTCCATGCATCTATTCCTATTGTTAGTCTGGTTATTGTGTTTACAAAATTTGGCCATTTTGACCAATCGATGTGCGGTATCTCTGTAGCCAAAGCAACCATGCACTTGTACAATGTGTTTTTACATTCAAAACAACTAGTTAAACAACAACATTCAAAAATCAATCTGGATCAATCTGAATGGCAAAGAAAAGTAAAAATTTAGTAGTGGACCACCTTAATCTGGTGTAAACAAGTGTATTTTTACTGGGGCTGGCATTCGTACCACTGATCTCAATATTATTACCTGGATTGGCTATACTTTACTAAATACTACAGTATATATTTATATATGCGTCAGATACAATCCTACAAAATAGTCGATTCATCAAAAACAAAAATAAGAAAGATCCTAGTGGACACAGTATTTCTTTGGATGTGCGCCACTGGGTACAATTCTTGGGCGAAAACGTGAGACATGACCGAAAGCACAACTTGTTCAAAAACACATTATACATATTTTAGTTATCCGTTCCGTGAGGTAGAGGCACTAGCTATAGGCCAAAAAGTAACGTTTATTCAAAATCCAAAAGTGGTTGCTATACATATATCAGAAATTCTATTTATTATAGAAACCTGTGTACCCACCCGCCAAAAAATCTGAGGTTGAATGTATCAGGGGCGTAGTCAATGATCTGACATTTCGAAGACTGCCCTCACAATGCTCAAAAAGGGTTTACTAGCTATAAAAATTAAAAATTTCCTGGGGTGGCGGTTCAACCTAATCCATCAATGTCTAATTTAATTTTGGTAGATATTACAGTAACCAAGATTTTGTATTACTTGGGGCAATTGACTAAATTTAGTTAAATGGCCATACAAACACACCTGTCCTACTTATAAATCGGTACATTTTTAGTGAACAATTTTTTTTTCACCGTAGCATATTCATTCAATGTCCCCGGGTGCAACGGAAGCGGAAAAGCAGGGGCGTCAATTCTAGGGTGATGAGAGAACATGTCCCCACTTTTTTCGAAATGGGGAGGACAACTACCTTTATCCCTATTACTTTTTTCTCCAGGCTGTCACTTTCTAGGAAATGACTTTTATTGAAATAAATTTATTAATGAGTTTTATATAACTGATGGAATTCAAGCGCGTTGATTGGCTGTTAAGCGAGCAGGAAAAGTGAATGATGCACGTGAATTTTCCTGCCAATGCATATTTGTTTTTAAGATGTCGAGCGATAGCTCAAATATCACCGAAAGTAGAGTTAAAATCCAGTTCAAAGATAAGATAAACGTACTAGTTGACAGTGCTCAAGGTTCTAATAAAGATTCCTGCTGTTTTTTGCTTCTTAAAATAGTTATATTATAAAACAAATACCGTATGGATTTTTCCGTACATGATACTCTTATTCTTGCACTTGGGATGTTGCTCGACTTTCGAAAGGCTAAAAAACACTCGCCTACGGCTCGAGTTTTATTACGCTTTTCGAAAGGTTTGCAACATCCCACGTGCAAGAATGAGAGAATCATGCACGGAAACAAGTTTTACTTAAATGTTTGTCAGAAACATTTTGTACAACAGCAACCAAAGTAAACACAAATGGGACAGCAAGCCAACTTAGAAGTAGGTAAAACCGTCAACCAATCAATACAGAGTTTCTCACTATATTTTTGTACCACTGACTGGTCATTCTACAGATCTTTAATTATTCTGTGGTGAAACAATGAAAAAAACTGACTGACATTTTTCTGGCGTCTCTTTTCATTCTCGAAATATTAATTATTAAACTAAATGCAATTACTTTAAACTTTGCATGTCAATACAGACCACTAAACTGGGCCGCAGAGCGGAACGGAAGGCTAGATCTACATTGCTAACGCATCCTGTGCAAACCTTTTTGTAAGATTTTCATCGAGAGACAAACGTTTGCTGTACACACTTTGGATTTTGATACATTACAATTAGAGCTACATGAAGCCTTTCGCAAAAAGTAACTTTACGCAGTTCATTCAAATCAAAATATAATTTGAATAAAAATCGAAAATTTCGTGTTGCATTTACACTTTAAGGTAATTCCAAACCACGGGCACAGCAAGCAGACAGCTTCAGAAAATACAAAATAAAACTCATTTCCAAAAATAGTCATCTTGTGTTCTTGATATTGAAAAACATGAAAAACAAAAGTTGCACAGACAGATTCGGTAAGAACACAACTGAGAAGATTATTTAGGACAGATATACAACCGGACAACCACAAGTGAGACCTGCTTAATTTGTTCAGCAATTTGTGAAACATGTGTAATTGTTAAGCATCAAGTTTTAATGTTTCCAGTAAATCAGGGTGAACAATCCACACAATCCGAAAGTCATCTGGTTTTCAAGTATATTTCGAAGAAAAGCCATAAAAATGATAAAATGTATGACTTATTGGGTTTTAATAATCAAGGCATTGTTCCCCAATATATTAACATATTTATATTGCGTTGTTTCTATCAACACCAAATTAGTACTGTATTATTATTTACCTCACAACTCAGCGAAATTCGTACCTTACCACCCTATGAAATTATTGGGTGTAGTGCACTCACCCCTCTGCCTCTGTGTCCCCCCCCTACATATCTCCCCCCGTGCCCATGGCTTTGACTTAATCACTTTGATTAAACCCTAAACAATGGATAACATCAAGAAATACCAAGTGTCATTGCTGCGTTATGCAATTTCATTCCTGATACAGCAAAAATCTATTTTGTAATGAACACAAGTTTATGAACACAAGTCTTTCTTGCTTTTTTCTTGCACAATAGAAAAGAACAAATAGACCAATACATACCGGTACCGGTACATGTATGTGATCATCATGTGGTTTCACATTTGTAATTATACTAATTATAATCAATACAAGGTAAAATGTGATTAATTGCACCATGAGTGATATAGTTGCTAAAAAACATGCAATAAGACTTTATTCCCAGGGTCAAGCCTGATGGTGTCACAGTATGAGAGAGTCGCACGTGTAGTGTGGAAAGAGAATGAGAACTGAATATCTCTAATGTTGTGAAGAGTACCGAAAATTTGGGACTATAAGCCGCGACTTTTTGTCTCGATTTTTCGTGGTGCGGCTTATATTCCGGTGCAGCTTATATAAGAATTTTTCATTAATTTGTAAGCATGAGTGGCCAAATTTTAAATGTTTGGTCATGGGAGATACGAAAAAATAGATTCAGCCATCAAAATATCGCTACAAAAGTCGCATGCGAATCAAACCACAAATCAAAACATATACGTGCAGTAGAATACTGTTAGGTTTTGTACACTGGCTTTGGGTTTAAACGATTCTGCATGAAATGAACTATTAATACATGTATACGCGGTAAAATTGAACAATTATAATCTTTGCTGATATTTATTGTACGAAAAGTGCCATGATCGCAAGAAAAATTAGACATCAGCCATGACAAGTCTGCCAAATATAAAGCATTTATTCCTCAATAACACACTATACAAAACACAAATATATAATAAATGCTATAAACGACCAATGACGGTTGTCTAAAGTGTTAAAAAGTAAAATACGTGCAGCTTTTAAGCCTCAAACTGGCTTCAAACAACGGCTCCCAAATAGGTCATTGCGACTCTAGTTAAGTGACCTTGGATAATCTTTGAACATTTTCTAATGCCATATTACATCAAAAACAACGCCAGATTACGGACATAAAGACCCTATTCCTCGAATGAAATTTGCCGATCAAATTTGCATGTTGTCCGCTCAACGTGAATGTGTCAAATGGCTAAGACCAAGGACAACATGAGGTCACAATGTGGAGACATACTGTATGAGCGGAAGAAGGTAATAATGAGAATCCAAATTTAAGAAGTGGATAATGAGAATCCAAAGTGTGGGAAGTGAAGAAGTGAACCATTTTCTGGCTGTTTTTCAACAGCATCTCATAGCAATAGACCATTTTGCTAATGGAATATTTTTCTAGTTGCAATCCTTTCTGTTGGCAAAAAGTTGTTACTTGGCCTTATGCCAAGCCTTTCTGGAAGTAAAAGTGCAGTTGCAAAGTAATGACCTTTTGCATCCAGAAAACAACTGATACTAGAACAAAATGTTGTTAGGGAAATTAAATATTGCTGTGGCCAAAAAAATAATAATTGTTGTTGTTGTTGTTGTTATTCATCTTATGAAATCAGATTACATTTAACCCATTACTGTACCAGTGGGGGCTTTTCTCTGGAGTAAAATCTGTTAGGTGGTCATCAACACAGTACATGCGGGATACAACATTACCGGATACTGGATACTGCCGGATACCACATTACTGGATACTGACGGTTATTGCAAAAAAATTACCGGACACTGGATATTGCCGGCTACCACATTACTGGATACCAGAATCCGGGTCCTGCACATCCTTACAACATAGCACATCAGTTAACCTAACCAGCAGGGCCAGCTGCAAATGGCCACTTAATATATTTTACTCTAGTTAAGCCCGATAACCCCTTGACTCCTGAACTTGTGGAGTTCCCCATTGACGAGTAAAATTATCGAGAGTTAGAGTAAAATAACAAAGGCTGTGTTAGAGTAAAATAACAATGTGCTCAGGGGAAAAAGAGTTAAGCTATTGCTGGTGGTTTCTCCTAGGTCAGTACAAGCTGTCAAGTAGCTGTTTGCAGCTGGCACAGTAGCATGGGAGATTTGTTAAATACACTTGTTTCTTAACCTGTTTCCACAGTGGGTCTCCCTGGAATGAATTTGTCTGGCATTAGCCAGAGTAGAATTTAACCCAGTCACAACACCAGCCATTTAACAGATTCTCCTTTGTCTTATGCCAGACAATGGGTTAAGCAACTGCAGCACAGTTAACCTATTGCTGTTAGGGGGTTTCCTTAAACATATAAAATGGTCGGAAGTTAGCCAGAGTAAAATCTGTTAAGTGAAAGATGTGGCTGTAATTCCTTCATGTGAATTAACCTATGAATAAATTAGCAATGCACCCAAATGAGTCCGGCATTATTATCTACAATGATAAATCATCTAAATGGAGTTAAACAAATCTTTAACCCTTTCCACACCATTGGCCACTTTTAATACTTTACTCTGTCTAACGCCAGATGATTTTACTTGCTAATGTGGAAAGTCTGGTGGTGAAAGGGTTAAATACTATCTCTTTAAACCCTTAATTTCCACACCATTGGTCACTTTTAATATTTTACTCTGTCTAATGCCAGACGATTTTACTCGTCAATGTGGAAAGTCTGGTGGTGAAAGGGTTAAAAGCTGATAAAACCAATAAAGGTATTGTAGGAAAAGCCAAGTAAATGTTATGTGGTACTTTAAGCATGTTTTTAAGTTTAATTCTTCAATTCATGAGCAATTTAACTTTAGTAATGTGCTAGTTACATTAGTTTCACATTCTGTCAATTTTCTTAATACTTAACTAGCCTGTGCATGAATACTTGTGAGTTGTGGTAGATAACTCAATCAAACACTTCAAATTTTAAATCACTCTTATTTTACTTGGAGACCATGTATGATAACATTTTAACAGCTCACCAGAATATTTGTCCATAATCACCTGGGTGGCACCTGATATGACATCAATGTTTTTATAATATTATTCAATGTGTATTTCATAACAAATAATCATATTCAACAACATGATGAATCTTTTTTAGACTTCTCATGATTTGAAAGCTTTACCGCTTCAGGTGTGATGTTTTTCATTTCTCTGTCCAAAGTTTTTTCTAATTCTAAATGTCGTTTTACAGAGGAGCTAAAAGCAAGATCCACATTCGTGTTGTCCTTCGCACTTGTTTCGAAATACGGCACTTCGCCATTTTTTTGGCACCATATTTGTGCATCTTCCTTACTAACAACTCTGTCTTCTATTTTATCCACTTTGTTACCAACTACAACAAAAGGAAACTTCTCTGGGTCTTTAACATCGGCGTAATACAGGAATTCTTTCTTCCATTGAGTTAGATTATTCAAACTTTCAGGATCATCAACGGCATAAACGAGCAAACAAATGTCCGATCCTCGATAAAAAGGAGTTCGTAAACTTTTGAACCGTTCTTGGCCTGCCGTGTCCCAAATCTGAAGCGTAAATGTACCAGCTTCTACAGTAACATCTTTGTTTAAAAACTCTACACCGATCGTGTGGAACGATTGACTGTCAAATTTATCACTAACGAATCGGTTCATTAAAGACGACTTTCCAACACCTCCATCGCCCAAAAGAACGACTTTTAGAAGAGATGGCTTACCTGGCATTTCACTCGATGTCACTACTGTTGTAAGAGTTAAACAATTTTACTTGATTTCCTTGTTAATGGTTTGAATAGTCGTCTCGATCTTCATGTTTTATGTCATGTGATGGTATACGCAACTTAATGATCAATATTATATTCCCAGATAAATAGTTTCCATCAACGAGAGTGACATTTTAAATGATCGACAAACAGCGGAAATTATCATGACAAAAGCTCGATTGTTTGGTCTACGACGACCAATAAAATTGATTTAAAAATATAACTGCATAACACTGTCTATCAAAATTCTACATTATTCTGTACAAACGGTATAAAGCCACCGACAGTAGACAATTTGCGGACACATTAGTCTGACCACAGAATAAAGATCTATACAGTCAGAAGGCTCACTCAGTGGTACAACGTGTCCCCGAATTTTTATGCAAAAATATTCAGTTTACTGGCTGAGACCAGCC
>JAOBAZ010136549.1:0-10969 GCA_026546875.1 Pteroeides caledonicum | reverse complement strand
AAAAGCCCATTCGTCAGGAAAAGTGTTAAAAAGATAGTACTTAACTTTTTCGCGACGAGACTTTTAATGTTGACAAGGTAACTTTCATTTTTTCTATGCCGAAATTGTCTTTGACTATCATCGACATCGATCAAATATTTTATATATTCTTATGATGTGTTCTTCAAATGCTTTTTTGCCGTGGTCTCTCAGACGACCAAGGAACACGAAATTTGGGAACGTCTTGAAGATCAAATCAGTGTATCAAAGAAACCTGTCAGTGTGTTTGCCAATCGTGTTTTTTCTTTTGGTTTTTGGTCATTGATGTAATGTGGATTTTTGGTCTCAATTTCGTCAGCGGAATACTATAAATTTTGACAACTTTGTATGGGGCATTTATGTGGCTTAGCTTTAAACAGAACCGGTAATGCGTTGATTATAAAAACCACATATATGTATATGGTATCGCCTCGGCTAAGCAATTAACGCGCGCATTTTTGCGCAATAATGTCCGCAACGGTGTCTGTGGCGCGTTGCGCGCTATTCATAAAACACAGGTGCGCATTGGTGAAAACATGTTTATAGAAATTTTATATTAGTCACGTTCAATGTCCGTTAGCATATTAGCACTCCCTAACTATTTAAGACATAATCATTATATCCTTGAAGGACCGTACGTGTGGTATCACTTGGTAAAACAAAAGACCTAGGCGACAAATATACTCACGCTTTGGAAAACCAATTATGCAGGTTTGTTGCTGATAAATCGTGTTTTATACATGTTATCGATAAAACCTCGCGCCCGTATATATTGACGATCCACAGCCAGTACGGACAATGAAGACATTGTGTACATCCTATTGGCAGTTAGCTTCTCTTTCCTTGTTTTCTTACTTATCCGCCAACAGACGCTGGCAAAGACGCGAATTCGATGGATCAGACAACACGAAAGATTACTCTAAAGGAAAACCCTGATAAAGCAGTTAATCGCTTCTGATTTTATTCGCTTAGTTCACCTCAAAATGAGCTTAACGGCAATAATAGTCAACAGTAAGAAGAGGTACGACATCGACGCGGCGCTGGCGTTTACTTGTCCGCGCCATATTTGCGCAGATGTACACATACCATGAATGAAGCGCGAGTTCGATGGAGCTAACGATATAATTGCTTCTGTTATCAAGCTAAGCGTAACGTTGGATTGATACGGCTTAAGAATAGTTTGGGAAAGAGTGACTAATACATAAACAAGGCCTCGGAAAACAAACAGGTGTTCGATGGAAAATAAAGTTTATACTGTAACAGATTCCAAGTCGCAAGTCTCTTTTAGGCTCTTTCGATTTACAATATGTAAGAAAAATAATTTATTTACAGTTCCCTTTGTTGCTTATTTTACTGAAAGCCTGCTGTTTCTTCATTTGCTCGGTCAAACGCTAAAAAATAGTTTGTGTTCAAAATCTTGTGTTAATATGAAATTTTCAATCCCCCCATTTCCTTACCAAAGTTTTTGTTGCAATGGGGAATTACTTTTAGTTCATCTGGGATATAGTCTTAAAAGAAAAACACGCATGACTTCCTAAGACCAGTTACTTATCATCTTAAAGGTTTCTACTTACTGCGATAAGATGAGTGAGATGTTTCCTTAAGCAGTTCCAAATACAGCTCGCTGAAAAACAGACGTTCGAGACGTTCGAGATGAAGCTCTGGTGTATCCACTACACGCAGTTCAGGGTGTACTGAATGGGGTGTATCCCCTGTCACGGGCAACTTAAGTACACAGCAGCCTCGAAAGAGTGACACTTGGAAGGAAATATATTCCAGCCCAGCAGAGGCTCGTGTTTATTTAAATTCAACACCCATCAAACGTATCTTAAGTGTTATAAAGTAAGACAGATCCGTGACTAACGGAAGTCCATTGAATGTCAGGTTAACCTTTAGAATTCGTGTACACAAATATGCTCGCTGAGTTGGTTGTTGCATGGAAGTTGAACGTGTTGCGAAGGTGTACGATAAACGGGGAAAGTAAGCGTTGCTTTTTTGTAGGTGCGTTAATTCTTAACTAAATGCTGGGTGGTAGATGGTTGCCCCAGGCAGCATTCTTGTTAACTTTCTGGAAAGGCTGTATGCAGATAATCGTTGCTTTTTGACCACATGTTGCGATAAACGAAAAATAGTGTAAGAAAAAGGTATTTAGGCGCCAGACTGCTGTTTGACAGCTCGCAGTTTTTGATTTTGTGTCCATAATTCACATGCAGTTTGGTTTTGGCTTTTGGGAATGTCCCCCCCTAAACGTAATGTGTTAACCAGAGCAACGATTTTGGCAAACATTTTACCGTTTTAAACAGCTCCGTAAAACAAACAGGCAATAGGTAATTGAGTTTTTTATAGGATAACCGAAACTGATAACCGACTTTATTCTCCAAGTTAATACACTTTGCATCAATTCAAGTATAATACGGCCTTCTATGCCACGGCGGCCGCACAATTAAAGCACGATCTTCAAGCATTATTTTAACCTTATTTTAATGACACCGATTGGTATAAAATATCGCACTACACTTTTGGAAAGAAAATAATTTTTGGATGCGTTCTGCTTGTTATCTTCCATGTATTTGATGGCTCGTAAGTGTTTGATTTCGTTAATATTTTCAACTAGGAACTGTGCGTCGATCGCCTCTACTAACATGTCGTCTAACATTTCATTCCTTATTCTATCAGTATCGCGCCCTTTTCCTCTTTATAACAGACTTCCGAAAAAAGCCGGGGGAAAAATGAGAAAGAAATAGGCTAACTTGTCGCTATATTTGCGTTGACACTGAAACGTACATCGCTCCTGTTAACAATTATTGAGGCGGCAACTCTTTAGGAACTCTTTAATCTGTATTGTCGAGCCATGTTGATGGTAAATAGACTTTCGAAGTAGCTTTTAAATTGTCGAAACAGGAGCTTAATTTCCTCGAATCTTGACTTACGTAAAATTATGGGTTTGCAGGAACATTTCTCAAACCACAACTAAAATAGTTTACGATTCTAATGCCTTAGAGTTTAACTTCGAGGTCGTATAGATACTTGAAGAAGAATCTTTACCATCGAGTATACGATCCCTTTGGTGCAGGGGGGTCGTGTACTTAAATTGATCTATGTTAAAATTTTGGTATGAACGTCTTTGTCAATTAACTCTTGCCCAAGGCTATGTGTTTTTAGTAGGGCAATCATATTAGTAAAGCTTTAGAGGTTTTTGTGATTCCAACTGTACTAAAAAACAAACAGGGAACCGCGAACTTAAAGTGATGTACACTTGGTAAAGTGTTATGCTTTGATATTATTATGTGATTTCCAAACGATATCCTTTAATCCAATGTCTGAGAACAACTTAACGCCACATTTGTGCACCAAATACAAACTCAATATGCTTCCTGCTTCTATTGGCACAAATTACTGTCATCGTTAATTTTTTCATACTGCCTGTAACGCTATGACGCAGTAAGAGAAGAATAAGCTTACTATACGATATATGTAAAGTGTCGCTTTTTCTCGTCTCCATGCGTTCATTATGTTTTTGATTGTATTTCTGGGTTTTGCGTTTGCTGTAAAGTAACTGGATACTGGATAGTTAGCCTTGAGCGAAACGATATTCCCCTGAAGTGGTGTGGTAGTTTAAGTTGTATTCCCCCTATATGACTTTGCCGTCTTATAGCATTAGATAAGATCAGATAAGACCAAATTTTAGGCAAACGCTAATCACTTTAGGCGGCGTAGATAATTCAATGTACACATTATAATAATATAAGAATATCACCGGTTCTTACAATCAACGCGCGCAATCTTGGTGATACACTGACTAATCTAACATTTTTATAACCTCATTTATACGACCATGCGCCTTCAGCGAATGACGAACAGCATTGCTCGCTGTGAAGTTTATTGTGGCTCGTGTTCATAGTTCTATATCTTGTTTGTACAACTAAGTGCAGTATTGGAATACTTTAGAAAAAGTCACTCAGCAGACAGCAATGAAGTAGAGGGATAATATATGAAAAAAACTGGCCACTTTAAAATAATATAGCAGTTTAATAAGATATAATCAGTTGCGCCATGTAAATGATTGAGTAGCGAATGGCTGAATTTGTATGGAACAATTGTATAACTTAGATACACAATGCATTGAACTAACCCTATGAGATGTGTGGGTATTATTTTGTTATTTTTTAAAATATTACAACGGTAAACTTTGTTGTATTATAAATGCGTGCAACAAACTTGTAGGAGAACACTAGATAAGCGCAGACACGTCTTTACAGGCCTATAGACCTTAGTTTAAACGCCGAACTAGACCTTGGTTTAAACGCCGTACATGATGTGTCCACCTTTTACCAAAAAGACTTCTCTCATTGGCGTCGAGTTAGGAAATGCAAAGTCTCATGTTTGTCCTTGGCTGTGTATAACACCATTGTGCAGGGACTGTACCTAGAAATCTTACTAAAAAATGTTATGAATTATAAATTACGTACGTATGTAATATGGCTTAAAACAACTCTTATCTATACCAGATTCGTATTCTGTTTATGATGAACTTAGGGTATTATGTGTGGTTTTATTTGTAGATGTTTTTCTATCAACATTAGTGCTTGAATTGTAGATGGTAACATATGTCAACGCTGAAGTTCTCTTAGACCTAGTAGAACAGCGAATGGCAAATGACATTTGGAAAAGCTTTGGCGCCTTCCAATGGATAATATTATAATGTCAGTATAATGTCAAAAAACAAAAGTTATGGCGACATTTGATCAAATGTTGCTTTGTAAGTATAGTTAAAGCTAAGAATGACACAATGACGATAACTGATTATAATACTGAGAGCACGAGAAGCAGTCAGCTCAGAGTACACCACGCATGACATTAGCCTTACAAGTTATACACGTTGAAATAAAGTAAATAAGCCGAACGAAAATTAAGCGTTGAACTGAACGTGATGTGTCTCTTCTAATAAATCATACCGAACTAAAAGCGAACTCAAACAACAATAGGATGAGGATCGTATAGTATATATGTACTACTTTGCTGACGATTCGAGCAAAGCTAATTCATTAGAGTAAACTGTAAAGACAATGACATTTTGTTCAGATTAACTTCCCTCTTTCAAAAAGTCAACAAAACTATTTACACGTTTCACAGTTAATCAAGACCAGCGTGTGTTTTATTTGTATTTTACATTGCAATGCCTACCCAGCGCTTTGATAACAAAATGCCTTTGCTTTAAATATTCCAAGACAATTCCTGACGAAAATATAGAATGGGTTTCATGACACAGACAACATTTCGAGCCCAAATAATACATTGAAACAAGGTGAATGTTTTCAAAGTGTTCTAAAGGCAAAGTCTTAGCTGAAATTTGAATTTTACCTTAGCAAAGACTCTAATCCACATCCTTTGAGAATGAAAACAAAATAATTTTTATATTTTTATGCCGACAGCCATCAACACTGCTGCTTAGAGTTATGTACTATTGACTGAGAAAATGATAAGTGGTTTCAAGATATTCCATGACATGTCACTACATGTGTCTTTAATAGCTTGAATTAACTACATATAAAATACATAGTCATAGACAAATGAAATACATCATAAGCCGTAAAGTCCACGATGTGAATTCTAACTTAATCTCCACTAATATAGTGAAGTGAATTCACCTTATGAATGAAGACAAAATAGCTTTACCTCGTGCAATAATTGACCTATCCAGTAACGACCTGAGGCTTTCCTTTGACAAGCAGAATCATCAGTTATTAGCCAGAGTGAAACGATAAAAATTCTAAAATGGTAGTTTTAACCCATTGAGTAGTACAGCAGTTCTGCTCTTGGTAGCCAGAATAAAATAGTGAAAATAGACTGCCATGTGAAATAGTTAATAGAGGGATTTATCTGTTGAATTGTCCACTAGCGTTGTTCCTTTGACGGGTGAAATCGTCTGGCGTTATTAGTGAGAGTAAATAACTTGAAATACAACTTCAGCTCTAACACGTTTATAAACATTTACAAATACATAAACTGCTGATGGGAGGTAATGTCACTATAGGCAATGAAGAACCAGATTAATTCTCAGTCACATGTATGCACGACGTCCCCATTTAACATTATATAGAATTTAAAACAAATACTTCTACTTATGTAGAGTTATTTGTTATTATTAGTCTTATATTATAATTGTCAGAAATTGCATTTATTCTACAATGCACCGAAGTCCTAAGATTAACTAAGATTGAAAACCAAACTACTCAGTTTGTTTCATGGCCGTTGAGTTCAACGCAACTTGGTCAACGAGCAACCCAGCATATGTAAACATGCACTGATGAAGTATTCGACAATTGTCAGTGAAAAAATTCTGGTTTAGGAGTCCTGTAATCTGATTAAGATACAAACGTTTTAAAAGACAATAAGCAAAGAAAATAAATCAATTTCTGAATAAATAAAGAAAACGTGTCTTCGTTTGGCTGGCGCTCCTATATATGCTAAGAGTAGTCACGCGTGTATGTTTACGCATAATTTTTCTCGTGCTTATGTGCTAGCTAGTCCTTTAGCTTGATCACAGCAGAACTATGTTTACAACACATTGTGTTCTACTAATTTTAAATGAATGATCAAAATAAAAACAATTGTAGTGAAAAGGAATAATTGTAAGAAAATTAATGGTAATTCTAACAAAATAATAAAATCTGCAAATTAAATGTTCTCTATGTCCTTATGCCTCAGACAATGTTAAATTCTTTCCCGAATTTCACAAGGATAAAATTTCCATAAGCATTTATTTGGGTAACTACTTTAAACATCTACTGCCAATCATACTAAAATGCAGTTCACCATATGTTAAAATAACCAAAAAACAACATTGAGAATGGTAGGAAAGAGAACTTGATAAAGCAATGCAGTTTTAAAATTGGTTCTCATGCCTCGGAGGGGCCCCATAGACACGAGTAAATTTAATCATTCATTTTTTGTCGAAATGGTTGTAATACGGAGACAGGGAATTGGCATTTGACAAAGTTGGCTTTTCTCTTAATCCGTGTAGCAATATTGGCAGTAAATTCCTATCAGTGACAGATTAGTCAAGTGGCTAGATGTGGGTAGGGCTTCGCTGGCAAAATCTCATTTGTTATGTAAACAAAACGCCAGGTGATTAGACTAAACAAGAATGTTGTTTAACCTACTCATTCCCACTGTGGCACTTCAGATTTTTTTCTTAGTGACGCCTAACAATTGTTTGCACGTTCGAAAACTTCTCGAAGGTAATTTTGGAATCTTGCTCATTTCTAAGATCGTGTGTGGCCATGGAAACTCTCGAAAAATGTAATCGTCCCAGAAATATTACACATCTTCGAATATTTGAATAAGTCATCGACTTGAGTCTAAAATGTTTTTTTTGCTAAAACATTACATTGATATTTTAATAGATAAGCACATCAACGTTTACTTATTTACCATTTCTATTTACTGAATAATTAAGCATTAATTTAAAAGAGGACGTTATCAATACAATTTAAGGACTCTTGGTTCCGTTCTGTTTAAGACTATCAGTATTTTCCGAACGGATAAACACCCAAATTGTAATGTTTTTATAAATAAAGCAGAACAAATGGTCCACGTTTACCCGGTCTTAGTGAAACCGGGCCCAATCTCACTGGACGCGGGGTTTTATCTTTTGTTAGTCAAATTATTATGCCGGCTGAAAAACTGAGAAAATCCAAATGAAAGAAAATCCTGACTTCCCAAGAACTGTTAATCATAACTTTAGGCCTTCTCCTCATACTAGCTCTGGATTTCTGGGAATTGTCAAAATGGCTTAGTTGTCCTTCTTAAAAGTTGGCTTCTTCTAAAAACTTGAATAATCACTTCTGGTGTGAAAGTTAGTATATAAATGTATCGATGATTATAGTAAATTGTTTGCAATAGGGAAGTTTTAAAATGATTTAAATTGGTAATGCTGCATTTATATATGGCAGTAAATTGCTGGCTTTTATATAAATTTTGAGAACTTCCAAAGCATTGTTTGGAATAATTCGCTGAGCTCTACTAATATTGCCTATTTATGCAGAAATACAGCTCGTTAATTTGAAGCAGGAAACTTTTGTGTTGATTGTGCATTGCTCAAATATATCATTTTGCCAGAAAAAAGATTATACAGACTAACGTGATAAACATTAGTCGATTTAACTCGTATTTCTGGTGTTAATTAATTTAATTGTCGTTTATCAGAAAACGTTTTAGGAGCTATCGAATCAGATATAATAATTAAACATACACAAGTTGAAGGGATAAAAGTGAAAAAATGCAAGCTCCTATGACTGAGTGTGTCCAGAAAATTATCTCGTACTAGATTCGAGTAATATTTATAGAGAATTTTTTACAGAGAATATTTTAGGGTATGCAGAAATGATGTCGTTTCCATTTAACCAGACATAGCAACTAGAAAAAATGCGATGTATGTGTGGTCATATGGTGATTGTCAGTCGTCGCGTCTTAATGAAATCTTTTCAGCTTATTTCTTTTAAAGCTAACCTGCTTATTTAACTATAGGTTACATTATTGATTTAAACTCTGCTACACCTGTACAGTGTCGAAATCTACAGTTCCTGGATTTACCAATCCGCTTGCACCAGCTGACTGCAAATGGGCTGGTGGTGGTGACAAATTCGGAAAAAAGACTCGATTTTCGACAAGTTAATATTCAACTTTATTGTTTTGAATGTGCACCTAGTCGTGATCTGTTCAACGTTTTGTTTCTGTGGGAGATGACGCAATGACGTCAGCAGAGTTCCTAAAAATAGTTCCAAACCACTGCAGTGGGTAATTAAAGCAAAGAAATTATCCGCTTATTATTCAACAGATAATTACCGGTCCCATGCTGGGCTATCCGGTAGGGGACACATACTTAACAAGATTTATGTCAATCCTTCAACGAGAAATTATTTGCCTCATTCCATGTTATTGGATCTGATGTGGAGCTTGTTACTAATGCCTGTTCTTATATTTGAACCAGGGTAAAAGTCATATGTATATATTAAGAGGTTTATGAGATGTAGAAGTGATACTGCATCATACTTGTTGCCGTGTTATGGTAATTTACAAACCATACGAAAAAAGCAATATATCGTTAATAGGTATATGTAATATACGATAAAGAATTTTCACAATTCATAGAAAACGAAAAAAAGCTTTGGAATTCTTCCCGAGTTTTTCCAAATAAAGCCAGGCTGCAAGATCGATTTGGGAAAATAATACGACAGGGTTCACTCAAATACGTGTCACTGTGGCTGTCGAGATTTCGCTCGCGGGATTTCCTTTTTGTGCCCTGCGAGGATTTGAGGGATCGATAATTTGAAATGTAACGATCGCTCAAGGGTCGGGGTTAGATATACACGTTTAGATAAAGACGAAAGATAAAAAAGCAAGGTTTTTCAAGGCTTAATTGGGATGTTTGATGAAAATTAATGTCAAAATGAGCTTAGCACTTGAGGAGCTAACAGTTGTAGCGTTGCTAACATTCTTTAAAAATTAACCCGTTTTTATGACGCTGTCTCCTATAAGCCTAATTGAAACACTTGTTACACTGCTCTTCGAACAACCTAATATTTTGCAATCTTTGAGATGTGATTGGGTAATTCCTTGGCTCAGCTGCACCAGCTTCGTCCGTCGAGCCAAAAGAAAACCCGTCCGGGCATGCAAGACGCAAAAAATGCGCGCAGTGGACTCCATAGTGCACTCATCTGTGTGCGTAGTTTTTGCACACTTCAAAAGTGTTGATGACTTCGCAACTGGATTACAACATGCCCCCATCATTCACGCAAATATGACGAAACGAGGTGCTAACTACATTTCCTTTGGCTCATCAATCAAGCCACGAACTCTGTATACAACCCTACACTGACGTTTAATTAAAAGAAGGAAAAAAATCACTAATTACAAATGATCAATTAGTTGATAAAAAACAACCCATTAGATGTTTTATCAGATAAAGCGCGCGCAGCTATATATTACCTCAATTATGCTATATACATTTGATAAAATACGATGTTTTCAGGTATTATACTAGCTTTTGCAGGGAGCAATTATATATTATATAGAGTATATATTATATATACTCAAACTATGGACGTCGTTGTAATATTACAATTTGACGTTTTGCAACCTTGACATGTGATTGGGTAATACGTTGGCTCAACTACACAAAGGTAGTTTGTGACGCAAAAATGAAACTCGTCCGGGATTGAAGTAACAAAAGAGTTGCTGTTTGGTTAAAACTGGATGGCAATAGCTTGTGAGGAATTAAACTCGTTATATTAGCTCTTCTTTTAGTCTTGTTTGTCTGTTAGTATTCCATTTTGGCTTACGTATGATTTTACTAGGCTAGGAAAAGAACGTTATACGGTAATAAAAGGTTTAAAATAAATGGTTTAGAGACGGCTTTTTAGAAGCAGAAACGTTTACTGGGTAAAAAGATGTCAAACGCAGACATGCATTAGGTTATCTTTTTGGTGAACTACAATCGTAAAGTCAATGACGTACATACGAGAGCATATACAAATGTCAGTGGGGCTTAATTCCAAGTATTCCGAGTAAGGGGGATTTGAATAGACGAGTTACCTCTTGAATGTCTTTTTGGTGCATATGATTTAGCAGTAAAAGGTGTCAGTATTGTTTATGAAACTATGAGAGTAATGTAAAAGCAATGGTTATGACATAAGATAAGACGTAAGCGTTAGAGTTTATCTCAGCTGGCGCCTCGTCCAACTTCATGCTCTCCCAACTTCACGCCCGCCTAACTTCAGGCGGATGAATAACTCGATTGAGCGGGGCTAGATCGAGTTCCAAATCAACATTTAAAAATTCTACGTCTCCTCATTGCCTTGTTGGTATATACGTAATATTTCAAGTCCGACTATGAGGACTGGACCAGATTTCAAGTCCGCGCAGTTTGATCCAGGCGAAGCCGAGGACT
>JAOBAZ010136438.1:0-10970 GCA_026546875.1 Pteroeides caledonicum | reverse complement strand
AAGGCAACTCTTTTTATGCTGATACATCTACACTATTAAATTATTGTTAGGTAATTATATATGTATGCTTCATTAATTAACTACATATGTAAGCACCTATATTTGTCTGTTAGCCAAGGTAAGGACAATTTAAGGTTTAAGTCAAGAATTTTTGTCAGTTAATTAGGCAAAAAAATTGCACTGCCCCTCTCTAAAAATTAGGCCTTTGTTATTAACTAACAATGTAAACATATATTTAAAAAAGGTGCTAATAAATTGTCTTTATCTGAATACTATGTAGATGAATTTGGGCTATATACAGCCTTTACAGGTAATACAAAAAAGACTACCACAGACTGATGTTTCAAGCCAGCTTTTGCAATCTGCCCTATACAGATTTACTTACCTTATCTGTACAAGGAAACAAAAGCACTAAAGCACATACTGGTTGAGGAATCAGACATAGCAGTTCTGTGTCAAATCCAAAAACATCTACAAATTGCCATTTTTTTGACATTCCCATTGACCACAAATACTGCAAACATAGAAAAAAATTGTGGTATGAATAATATTATAAAGTTTTTATTAACAAGTTGCTTTTATAAATGTGTACTTACTTTGCTTATAACCTGACATGGTCCATATTCATACACAATGAATGACAATTGGTTGAAAATGAAATAATTAGAAATTAAAATTAGTAATCAGTTCTAATTATTCTAGTGAAACTGAAAGACTGATAATAATTTATAATTATAAACAATTGAACAAAAATTACCTCTGGGTTCGACTCTAGAGGTACACACCGGCTTGCTTTGGCCATTTCCAACAATATTAAACACTAAATCAAATATTTCAAAAGGAAAGAAAATTCTTTTCTGTAAAGACTCAATAGTCTGTGTCACTCTGTGACCCATGGGAGCACCACAGACTTCTGTGCCACAGAGCATCTGGGAACATTTGGTACAATATTAGTACAATATTAAAATGGCGTTCAGCATATGTTCAGTCTGGAGAAGGTCTTTGCAAAATATTTTATTTTGTTGTAAGAACCGTCGTGATGCGATAATTTTAATAAACTCATTTAGCAGTACAAATGACAGCCATGTACAGTCAAAAAATCGTTTTAGTTTAACGTTTGAAGAATATCAAAATCTGCGTAGAAAAATCCGAACACAAAAAAGGATTTCTGGTATACCATTTGCTGCAGTTGGGCTTACTACATCATCTATGGTCTCTGTTATGATGAATCCAAACTTATTTGATGCAACTGATCCTGAACAAATTCAACCAATTCTGTAAGTAAATTTAACAACATTAGCACATTTCCTTGCTAATACATATATACATGTTCAGTGCCAGTCAAATCCAATTGTGCCCAGCACCCCCCGGGCAATCAGCAGGGAATTTAACTTTTGAAAAGTTAAATGCTGCCAGGCATAGGTGCTTAAATACTGCTATAGGGGCAGTCATGGTTACTGATTTTGCCTAAAATGAAATTTATCTACATATGCAATTTTTTATTTGCATGGCCATAGACCAAACAAATCTTAAATTGCACTCCAGTCTTTTGTGTCAAGAAACTCCCAACGACCTATCACAGTCGTAGACCAAGCGAATTTTCTATAGAGCCAATCGGAAGGCTAGATTGGCTCTGGGCCATTAGGCATTAGTTCACATTAGTTCACACACAAAGTCATCTCACATGAACGAAGATTACAACTACATGCACGTTTATGTATCTCATTTTTATACAACAACTATGTATCAGATTTCTGTACAACAAATGTGAACAATTGCAGTCTGTTTACTTGGTGACTTTTAAGCATGGTTAAGAATGTCCCAAGACCAAGGTCTTCTCGTATATTTTGTCTGCTTTATGCATCAAGTCATGAACGGCAAAGATTGCTGAATGATCAAGTTAGGTAATAAGGAAATTACGTTAAAAACCCTTAACACTCATTTACTCCCTACATGGAGGAGCTGAACACATAATCAGGACCAAGCATGCTATATCTATAAATATTGCTATAGCTGACAAGTGTTAGGAATCTAACAATGATTGGAGGATGTGGCTCTGTCGGAGAGGGCTTTTGCACGACAGCTGCTCTGCACAAAGCTAATTCGAGTTAGTGGGGAAAAACAGCGATGGTAAATACCGGGAATAACCCTCTCAGAACAAAAACCACTGTCACAGCTGGAAGGTGGATTTTGATACCGCAGAGGGAAGATGACTATAATGTATACATGTATATACCTGCTTACCGGTAGGCCAATTAAACGAAAACCTGCAATTTTAAATCACCCGGCAGTAGGCCGAGGAACAAAGCCTGCAAGCGAGAGCTAACATTCCACTTACAACGAAAAAACAAAAAGCGTAGTCCAGTTCCCAACACAAACACCAGTTCCCAACCATGAACAAAAGCATAACAGGGGCTTTCCCGGCGACAATTTGCACCTTGACTACTTACAACGTCAGTGACAACAACAACGGGACAAACCTATGTGATACAGTACAGCCAAGTAACGCTGGGCGATGCAAGCCCAGTACAGCGGGGAAAAAACAACTATGGTAAATACCGAAAATAGCCCTCTCCAAGGCCACCCTCCAGTTAGCTGGAGAAGGGGATTCGAGGTCCAAACCCCTCCAAAAGGCATAAGATGTCAGAGTCAAAACTAAACTAAATGGAGAAACGTCCAGAGGAGTGTGAATATAGCGCAAGTACACATTGCTAGACCAGCGTCCCAAGGTTTTTATGAGATGATCGGCCATGCCAGCTAGTGCTGCGGATGAGGTGGCACTGATGCGAAAGCTATGGCTAGTGTAATTCCCAGGGACAGTGCCACTTGCAAAATGGATTGTAACCATTGATTAACCATAGGCAGTGTGAGCATACGAACATCACAGCAAACAAACAGAGGCCCAGGTCAATGGCCCCAGAGGCGCAGGTAGCGGGTGAGAGCTTGTACTGGGCATATTGATCTACCCAAAGGCCCAATAAGTATGGTACACCCTAGATGAAAGGGGTCTGTCTTGGACGTTTTAAGATAAAGTCGGTAATGACCTGAAGAATCCAACTGGATATCATCAATGGCTAAGTCACAACAAGGACGAAAAACACCGAGTCATGTGAATTCACTGACCCGCAGAAAGTCAAAGAATGCCGTGCAACAGGTTGCCCAAAACATGACATGGTCAAAAGCCGACGTTGCTAGAGCTAGTTGCAACATATGCAAGGGACAATTGGTTATGGGCAGACATAAGTGGGTCGCTGGTAAGATCGGGGAAGCCGAGTCTGGAGAGAGCGCACTGCGGCGATATAAGTCGTATAATGGAAGGGGCCAAACCCTTTGCTTGAGATAACCATGTTGCAAATAACATAAGTAGCCACTCGGATGATGGGAACGCCTTAACACCCAAAAGAGAACACAACTGCAGATAAGAACGTTGACCAACGGAATGCGTTTTTCGAGTTGAGGGAGCCAGACCTTGAGCCAGAAGATAGTAACACTTGGACATCAGCCAGCGGGTACCAACTAGCGCAGAAGCGCTAGTGTCAAAAATCGTCCAGGTAATGAAAGAGAGGAGAAACCCCGTAATTGTTGATGAGGATACCTTCCACCGTAGTGGCGACCGAGTTGAAGATGAAGGGTGCCCACCGCTGACCGAACGGTAAGCGGACCGAACCATAAAACATCTTGCGCCATTTCATGCCCAGCAAGAAGCGATCATGCGGATGGACGGGGATATTGCATTAGGCTGCCTTTATGTCGAATTTTGCCAATTGAGAATCGGGCTAGTAAGAAAGCTGGTAAGCCGAACATTGCGTCGTCAACCGTGATGTAACGCAGAGTATCCGGGTCCTTAGGGATCGCATCGTTTACACTATGTCCTGAGGGTGACGATAGGTCGAGAATAAGACGCCATTTTCCGGGCTGGTTTTGTTTCGGGATCACGCCAAAGGAGCTAATATGTAGGTGCGACACAGGGGGATTAGAGAAGGGACCGGCCACACGAAGCGCAGCTACCTTTGCAGCGAGGTACTGGTCTATAATAGTGGCATGTTGATCCGCAGATCTAAGACTCGAAGTGCACGACCGCAATGAAACACGATCAGGACGAAAGCCGATTCGAAAACCGTGTTGAATGCCTTGTAAAACATGTGTGTTGTCGGGGGCGGAATAGAGAGCTAGCTCCCGAGTAAATTCGGTCAATACCAACGGTGACACAATAGCTACTGGAGGCAAGATACCCGTGGAACTAGCAAAAAAGAGAAAAAACAGGGCAAGTGGTAGAGGTGAATACACCCTAAACGATGGATCCCCCCTTCCCATGCAATAACTACACATGAGGAGTCGGATTGCAATTAAGGTTAATACAAATAGCAAGGAATAACGTATTCCAACAGTATCGTAATAACATTTACGACATCACAGACAAAGAAAAGGAAAATCGTTCGTACAGCGTCTAGCGCCGGTCATTGACGCGACGGTGCACGCGACTTGAGGTCCAAACTAAGCTGTACTGAGTTCTGAGCGGGAATACGAGGACACTGTATACGACGATGAGGGCCGTGACACCGAGGATCATCGCAAATGTGACGATACCGGTCGCTGCAATTTCGATATCGAAAGTGCAGCGACCACGGTTCCAGAAACGGCAAATTGAGGCGTGTCCCTGCGACGCGGCAGTTCCCAGAGCCGACGCGTTTACCGTAAGCGGATAAGATACTACGCCCGAAGTGTGGAAGTTGAAGCTCCATATGCATTGCGACCAGTCGAAAATTCTACGTGCTGTTGCGTCCCGCCGGAATGCTTCGTCGTAGTTTGCCCACGCTTGACCTGGGAACATTGCATAGGTGCGCAGAATTAGCAGTTGGTACTTTAACAAATCGGAGGCGCGCCATGGAAAGTAGGTCACCATAATGAGTGAGTAAATAGAAAAGGCTGTACCCATTGGGTGATGGTGAGAACCTGGAGGAGCAGCCTTCGTGGCCGGAGACACCACCACCCGCCCGTCAATCGAAATAGTAGGTCCCGTAGAACAAGGTCTAAAAATGGAGATTTAAATATTGATGGGTTAAAATTACTTTACCACGATCACTTTTTTTAACTCATTAATTAAGTGCCATTAGGACTCTTCCCTTGAAATCATGGCAAGTTAAATTATGTGATGTTATACAGAGCAAGAGAAGAGGAGTATAAGTCATTGCGGATTAGTCAGTTGACAAGAGACATGGGCACATACAGAAGTCTCATTTACTCAGTAGTTGAGCAAGCTTGATAAATACAAGTCTCTAGACAGAGTAAAAGAAGAGTGTACTGTCTCGTATTTAATTTTTAAAATATGCACTTGCTTTTGTATTGTTATTCTATTTTTATATATTTTTTTGTTTATGCTTTAGTGGATTGGACCCTCTTGTGTTTTGTACACTTTGTGGTGTAGCTAGTTGTGGGGTTGGTTACATGGTTGGCTGTACGCTATATGGTATTGTTTGGAAATGGATGAATAAAGATCTTGCATTTAAAATGGCTCAGGTAAATGCCTAAAGTGTAATAAATATTGTGAAAATAGTTTATTGAAAAGATTACACTTTTACTTTTTTACTCTTTCCTTGTTCATGCCAGACCCTTTTACCCACCAATAATACTGAAGGTTTAGTATCCCTTACCACTTCATATGCTTTCTCATTTCTGATTGGCTAGTAACAGATGGTATTAAGTTTGAATACCTTTCACCAGAGGTATTTGAAATACATACAGATTTTTTAGCTTGTTGTTTGAGCTTTAACCCCCCTCTGAAAAAAAAATTTGCACGCCCTCGGACCGAGATGTTTGACACCCAAAAAGAGCTTTGCACTGATTAAACAAATATTACTGGTATCAAATACACAACAATGGTGACTCGGAATATTGATAAAATTTTGACTTTTTTTCTACATTTCGACTAAATTGTAGTCATCTTCAGGGATGCTACGTTTCAACTAAATTGTACTCATCTTCAGGGTCTCTACGTTTTGACTAAATTGTGGTCATCGTCAGGGATTCTTTGTTTTGACGAAATTGTAGTAATCTTCAGGGATTCTACGTTTTTACTAAATTGTAGTCATCTTCAGGGATGCTACGTTTCGAATAAATTGTAGTCATCTTCAGGGATTCCTGAAGATGACTACAATTTAGTTGAAACAGAATAAAACTGAAAATGTTATCAATATTTGGAGTCAATGCTGTTGTGTATTTGATGGAAATACACAGTGGCTGCCGTAATTATTACTGGTTATATATTACTAACCTGTTGACTGAAATTGTTTCATCCCTTATTAACCCTTTGAACACCAACAGCTGGTTTTCCAGCTGTCACACGCCTTCATAAATTAGGGAGACATTTTAGATCAAGGAGGTCAGTGTTCAAAGGGTTAAATTGTAGCCACATTACCTCGCCACTTGCAGATTGATTTTATAAGGTTACAAAATTTACAGTACACCCTCCAGAGAATTGCCAACCTCAACACCCCGACCTCTAAACAAAAACACAAAAATCTGTCCCTGAAATTAAAGATCTTACATGTGTTATTTTTTCTTAATTCTCAGACATCTAGGAAGACATGTACAGATTGTCTTACTATACATGTTATATTAATCAGCATCCGTAATTTTGTAAATTATAAATGCACAAAATTATTGGATGCTGATTTAGTTGTACTTCAGTACAATTAATTATTTTCCCCATGATTTCCCCCAAACAAACAAAATTGCTTCGAAGGCTAATAATAGACAAGTAATCATGGTCATACAATTAGTGATTAATGGTAAGTAATTGGATTCCCCGGCAACTAGTCCAATTTTAGCAAAATTTCTAAACATCACTCCTACTATTGCTAATTAGTATATATTCAGTCATTGTCTATTACAAATCCTGCGTTGGCTACTCAACCGTTGTCTATTCGGTGATAGACAACGGTTGGCGAAAATGTCAACAAACCAGAGCCAATTGCGGTTAAAAAACAAACATTTTCATTAGTTTACATAAGAAAAACAGTATTTTTTTCTAGCGTGGAACTGAATGTATACTAAAACAATTAGACAACTCGTCCTTGTTGACTATGAGCGATAATTAACTCGGGCTTCGCCATCGTTGACTATCTGCTCATAGACAACTCGGACCCGTTGTCTAATTGTTAAATGGTTCTACTCGCCATTGCGTGACGTGGACAAGTAAAATCATTGGATGAATTTGTAAAAATTCAAAATATTATCTTTTAACATTCACTCTTGATTTTATCATAGATCTTAAATTTTTACAAGGCGTTTCTTTACTTTTTAGTATTACTTTTGATATTACTGAGTAATAGGGCCTACTGTTTTTTTAAATTTGATTTTTTAAAGTTGAAAATCAATTAAAAGTAGAAGTTACACGTAATGACGGTGATACGTTATATCTATTTTAGAGAGAAGCAGATTTTTTTCAAAGACTTGAGAGACATCGGACTGATGCATTCAGCAAATTTGAAGATGATTTTTACGGAGAAAGTATAAAAAATTTGAG
Source organism: Pteroeides caledonicum (assembly GCA_026546875.1). Classification (NCBI taxonomy): domain Eukaryota; kingdom Metazoa; phylum Cnidaria; class Anthozoa; order Scleralcyonacea; family Pennatulidae; genus Pteroeides; species Pteroeides caledonicum. The sequence continues at coordinate 3,445 of JAOBAZ010136438.1, read as the reverse complement.
TGATTATCGTCAGTGGGTGCGACAAATGCAAAGAAAAAAGAAAGAGGAAGAGAAATATGGTAAAACATTAGCACAAAACAAAGAGGAAACAAGCACAACGTAGAACGTTTAAACCAGTGTGCCGCCGCACACTAATAAAGTCTGCTGCAGTCGGTTTACGTGATGAATAAACCAGTTTGGTCGAACGTTAGCCCAGTTGTTTACCTTTTATAAAGAAATAGTAGTTTACCTTGGTGTACGTAAAACATCATGACCGAATTTTGCGATTATTACGCGCATATTTCATGGTGTTTTTGGCAAACTAGTGTTCTTTTATAATTAAGTGTACTGTAAATTCAGGATAAATTGATAATACTTGCAGAAAACCAAAAGGATTAAGCAGCGATAAATAAATACCTATATTTTGTTGACAGTTGCTATGTTTGGAGACGACCTTCATTTTATTTTCATCTACTTTTTAAAATGTTTAATTTTTAATTTTAAAAAGAATAATTAATTTGGCATTCATAATAGTTACTTTTTTGTCAATTCTAAAACGGCCTACTATATTTTGGGAATTATTTTTATAGACTATATATTGTTCTTGAGCTGGAGCCCTTCCCTCAATAATTTCCATTTGTATAACTAACTATGTGTTCTGGTTAGAGCTTTTTAGTTCTTTCCAAGGAAAAAGAACAAATACTTCCAATCGTAGGCTCTGAAGGGACTTGTTACCGGAACTTACGTCGACGTCACATCCAACTATCAAACGTTTTAAACGAAAGCTTACACATTATTTATTTATATTGCAAAACAAAAGAATCGAAAAATTGTTTTGAATTGTGTTTTACTAGGGTCATTTGTAATTTATTCCATTGTTTTAAGCACTGAAGCACGGAAGAGAGTAACTAGTGGTCGCGTTGTTGTTCCCTGTTATGTATGTTTGACAATTTCAACCATACATTGGTAAATTTTCGATTTAGCGTGTTATTTAGCACTGAGTAGGCTTCGACAACTGTCAATACCTTACTGACATGGGACATGATAGTACCTGCTGTTGACCTCTTTAAACATATCAAAGGGCGCAGTTTCGCTTTTTTGATACGTTTGACGATTTGAAACATAAATCGTTTCGGCTAACTTTCGATACTTTGTTATTTAGATACCGTATTCAGAAATATATTTAATAATTATTCACCGAATTGGTGGTGAATAGTGGTGGATATCGACCGAGACGCTCAGCATCGAGGTAGATATCCGCCATTATTCACCGACTGTCACACTGAGGTGAATGATTGTTTTAACATATACCATTCAAAATATCTTTCATCATAAATACTCACTAATTCGTTGAAATAAACAAACTGAGAAGCCATTTTGTTATATTTGTCTTAGCTATTTTAACTATAAAGGCAAATTTATTTCATAAATTGAGATGGGAGAAATGATTGGCATGCGCTAATGGTTAAAACAAGTTCCATTAACAAACAAGTTTAAATTAATATGGCATGGCAAGTGCCTAGGGTCAGCTATGACGCTGTACACGTAAAGTCCGTTTTCACTTAAAAAGCCTCTTTGTTTTTAGAAAACCTTCAGATAAATGACTGTAAATAAATAAATTTAGCATATACTTAAGTCGGGTGTACTTCTTAAGAAATTTGATTACTTACTCTAACTCGGAATATTCACCACTGTGATCGGTCTGGTGTGGTGACTGGTATTTTGAATTTTAAATTACAATTCTATATTTATTCTGACTGACGTCTAGATCCGCCAGTGAGCCAATCCGCATCCTTCTTGAATCGCTTTCAGATACTCGTTCCCCGCACGCTAGTTGCGTGAAATGCAGGCTTTGAACACAGAATTTGTAATATTAACAGTCAAAAAGAGTCACAATCATTACGAGAGTCGCAGAAAACAATAAATATTATTTGGTTACAGTATGTGGAACTACTTACAAATTAAAATTAAAATGTTTTTAAAAGCTCTTCTGAATTTGTTATTTAGTAATCCATAAATAATAGGATTGCAACAGCTATTTAATGTTGCTAAAAATATAGCTAGTACCATAACAGTTTCTGGTAACCTACAATTACCTTTCATAAGACAAATCATCACTGCACAATATGGCGCCCAAAAAATTGTAAATACTACAACGACCGTAATCATAATTACAGAAATTTTTTTGTCTCTCTGACTTTGTACTTTTTGTTGCATGGAATCCTGAGAAATCCTCTTCAAGGCTGTGTGAATTTTTCGGCTATTGCGCAAGGCACGTAATACACGGACATTGCAGTAGATGAGAACGCTCTCCGGTAACATAATTCCCAAAATAACAATTATTAGTGTCGTCGCCATATCGTTTGCCCAATTTGGTGAACAATGGAAGAATCTTTTAATATAGACGTACTTAGATGTAAAAACAGGAAATATACTTAATAATGCACTCCAGAACCAGATTAACATTAGGACAGGTTTGATAGTTTGAATATTGAATGTTCTTCTGTATTGTAAAGGATAGTTTGTTGCCATAAATCGTTCAATGCTAACAAAGACTAAAGTATTGATTGAAACCAAACTAAACAACATACTTGCTAAACCAGTTATATAACAAGCAAATCCTGATAAAGATGGTTGGTGACGTATAAGACGAACAAAGTGTGTTGGTTGTACTATGGCGCTAAAGAGAAAATCCGCGACGCTTAAATTAAGAATGATAAGGTTTGGTATTGTCCGAAGGTTTCGTTCACGTATCATAGCAACCATGACGAAACTATGACCAATAATTGCCATTAAAGAAAGAAATAAAGCAAATCCTGCTCGAAGTGTTTTATCCTCGACTTGTCCAGTAGAATTAGAAGAGCTGTTGAAAAACATATCGAGCAATGGATAACAATTAATGACTCCTAGCAATATATTCAGCGAGATATTTGACATTAAAAAGTAAATATTGTTTTCTTTCAAAGCAAACTAATTTCCTTTAAGGTAACTACAGCTGTACTATTTAATTACTATATTCAAATGTCATTGACAAGACTGATAAATATAATTATTATTCTCTACTAAGAATTCACCGAAAAATCTTTATACCAAGATGTTTGACCAATAATTTTCTAGAACAATACTGAATTGCATTTGACTCACTGTTTATTTTACATGTTGATTAATGTTTTATTACGGTATATACATATAGGTTATTGAATGGTTTGACATGTAATACGGCCTGGTATTTTACGAGTTTCTGGGCGAGGAAAAAACAGAAAAAACAATATATTCATTCATAGTCCAATGAATATGTTTAAATAAATACCGCGCTATAGGGAAAACCGCATACCAGTATATGGTAGGCCCAAATGTTGGTCATTTCTGGCCATGAAATATTCAAATCAGTTCAAATACGTCTTAAATTTGCTGCTGCTGTAATATAAATATATACATATATATTATATAATATATATATTATATC
>JAOBAZ010136327.1:0-10972 GCA_026546875.1 Pteroeides caledonicum | reverse complement strand
TGAACAGATGTGGCTTCGAGGCTAAGCGAGGCTGTTGTTGTTGTTGTCGACGTGGATGATTTATTCTTTGATTCTATTCGAATCCACTCACTTTGATTGGCGTCTAATATCAGCTTCATTTGTTTGTTCTCCTCTTGTAATTCACTTACAGTCGTTTTTAAACAGTCGATGTCAGTGGCCATGCGTTCATTGTTGACAACTAGTGTCAATTCGGTTTTCTTGCAGTCGGCTATCTTTTCCTCTAGTCTGGTTAGCCGTTTTAATAATAGCTCTAAAACTGGATCTGTAGTATCTTGTTTGCTGAGATCTTCTTCATCGCAATGTTGGCATTTTAGCGAGGGAAGAGGAATGGACTGAGCTTGGTCTAACACGTGGTGGTCGACGGGTTGTATGTTCTTCTCCTTATTGATTCCTGCCGTGGTTTCTTCTTCGGCAGCTTCGCCATGTTTCCTCAGCAATTCAAATAGTTCGTTTTCTTTATCCTTTTCTATTTTAATCTTCTGGCTTGTTATCCCTTGCCATTTAAACACGAGTTCATTATTTGAACTACTAGTCGTGAATCTTTTGGCTTCTCCACCAGGCGACGACCATTTGCCTCGTAGCCCCAAGACATCGCTTGTAAACACTTCTAGTTGTTCAAAATCGCCAATCCACGATAATCTGGTATCATGAACCATAAGATAATTAGTTTCTTGATCATTTTGATCTATTATGGCTTCACCATGGGTTGATTTCGGCTTTGAATTTGCTGAATTTGAGGAGGGCGAAATAACCCGACTGTCTACCAAAACTATGGGAAAGTTTTGGTAGACTTGCTGTTAAAAATGTAAAGAATCAACAAGAAAGGATATGGCAAAACTTTACCGTCGCACGTATGATCCGGAGATTATACCCTTTTTTACAAACGTGTTAGAAAAGGACAGTACATTGGACTCTCCATGGTTTCATTACGAAGGCGGACACCCTACCTACGATAATATTTTGTATACTATTAACAAATAAAAATCTTACCATGCCAAAAACAACCGTTGACTTCGTACGCCGTATGTGTCTCTTCGTGATACCCGTCCAGATAGTAGTCGCCCACCTGCACCTCGCCCCCGTTGTACGCATGTTGAATGGGTATGTCTTGCTTTTCGGCCGTGTAAGAGAGCCACTTGCGCGCCAATACCGATTGCTTCTTGTTGGGCTCGTACCCCAAGGGTGGAATGATGGCAATAGTATCTTTTTCGAGAAAATTGGATCGAAACACCCTGTTGCACGCCGACGCAATCAAACACTTTTCGAACGGGTCAATGTCAGTCATCTCGCAGAACAATTCGCGAAATTCAAGGCAGCAACGGCGAAGAATATCGACGTCGGAACGGCAGTATTTTAAAATCTCTTGCTCAAAATCAAACACGGTGTTGTTTTCTTTCAAGGGGGTGTACCACGCCAAAAACTTGTTTCGATCACAGGGCGACATACCGTCTGGATCGTAATAGGACGAATCAGGAAGGGGGAATCACATAGTGCTGGTTTGCTTTCGTGTTGAAAAAATGCGGAAAGTACCCTTTGGTGAGTTCGGTCAATCCAAACGTTTTCGGGAAGTTGGCCAACCGCATCGGAATGAAGTTCGAAGAGTCGATAAACTTGATTTTGAACATGGGAACAGAGAGGGTGAGCACTTTAGCCCCGCGCATAATGACGTCGTACTGGGCCCCTTGTTTGCGAAGATACTGTAAGATGAAATAACTATCATAACCCTGGAAATTGTGGGCTACCACGACATAGTTGACATGTTCTTTGGTGAACAACCACTCGCAAAACGTATCGCGTGTATAAAACACCCACTCTTGTCCCACTTCGTTTTGAACGACGCACAGGTTCGGTTCGTGCTGTCCATCCTCTTGCATACATTCAAAATCAAAGAAGAGTAGTTGATCGTAACCCTTGTCGTTCTCAGTATTTTCCGCGGGCTGCATGTAACATAAATGCTCTTGAGGACACACATATACATTGCATACTTGACATTTGATCATACCACAATGATGTTTTGTTTCTCTGCGGACTCCCATGACCTGTGTGTGTCGATTGTAACAGGCTTGGCTCTTGAACCAACGGTGACATGCTTGACAGAGAATCCAGGAAATGGTTGGGCATGGTATGGTATAACACAGCGAGCACGCACCAGGACAAACATGATCACCCTGATGATCGTATGCCTTTTTACAATCGTGACAGTACCGTTTACATGCGAGGAACGCGGGCATTTTGGTGATGACGTCATAATGGTTATTGTGGTAGTACAAGTAAATTCGCCTTTCGCTAACGCGACCAGTATAAATGAGGGAGTTGTTTAGCTCTTTAGAAACGATATTAATTTGATAGTTGGAAAGATAGGCCTGAAACTGTTTGACTTGTTCCATTCCACATGGGCCGAGGGGCACACCCGCCTTGTCGTGCAACTCTCGAGCCAACCTAGTTTGCATGGGCTTTCGGTGGTCCGCAATGTACTTGTAATGTGGATCACCATCCACTTTGGCTTTGGCCACCACTAGAGCACGCGCGAGACAGAGACCATCATCGTTTTGAATGCGAACGATGGATTTTTTCTTGGTCAAGTGTTTTTCCAGGTCAACTTCACAACGTTTTGACCCTTTCCCTCCTTGGGGCATGCTCACGTCGATGATATTCACCTCCACCGAGTCGTTGAGTCGAAATGTCTTGTTGGATTGAACGACACGCTCAATTTCGGAAAGCTCGCGCTCGGTCGTGAGACGTTGTCGAGGCATGAACGGTACGATGATGGGATACTCGAGCTGTGGTGTACGTAGAACAAAGCGTGCTTGGTCGGAGGGGGAGATCCCCTTGAGAACTTCGTCAAGGAGGATTCGGAACATGTCGTGAATCTGTCGATGATTTTCGAGCAGGTCCGTGTTGGCAAAAGTATCGCTAAATTGTACCACGTACTCAGTCCCAGTTGTCTTGAATTTCTTGGAATGAATTCGTTTCACATTTTTAATGTGAAACCCGGGGTCCTGTCTTTCCTCCTCTTCTTCGACACTTCGTTTCTCACCCCTTGAAGTGCTAGCTCCTTCGTTTATGGGCATCTCCTCGTTAGCAGGTACCTCCCCGCCCCCCCATTTGCATCACTTCCTCGGAGTCATTCCACTTTTCGGGAATATAATCATCTATCCATTGCTGTAACGGATCTATCTCCGGAGAGTTTGCGGTAAGTTGCGTATCGATCCATGCGATTGTCGTCGGTTGTTCCAACCAGGTAAGAAGCGAACGAATAGATTCGGTGTCTTCTTCGCTAAACAACGCCTCGTCTTCCTCATGTTGGACTAAGTCATTGTTTAACCACTCTGTGAAGAAGTGTTGTCGCTCATCGGGCGTCCACGTATCCGTTAGAGTAGGTACTAATCCTATCAATTCGTTTTCCTTTCGCCATTGTAATATACGTTGAATAGTCTCGACCTTTTTTTCACAAACCAGCTCTTTTTCATGTTGGGTAAGTATACAATTTCTTTCCAAAATTTCTAACTGTTTTATCGTTTGACAGTCCCTGATTGCTTGCTCCATTCTGAATACGTCACCGTAAGTGTTGGGCTTTTTTTTATTTCTTGTGTTGCGCACACCTGGTGACGTCATGTTACGCACAGGGAAGTCCGTAAGTGCACATGTTGCGCACAGTTGCGCACAGGGAAGCCCGTAAGTGCAACTGTGCGCAACATTTGCACTTACTTTTGTACGTTTGTCTGCATGGAGAACCAACCCAAGCGACCACTAGTGAAAAAGGTAATTTTTGGGTCTGTGTACAAAAGTCCTCGTGTGGTTTCATTTGTTCAAACGATGAAAAATATTTATACGGACAAGCAATGGCTACTTGGCAACATGAATTTACCACCTCCAATTTGCCCCAAACACCAACTTCGTGCAAAGATGTTTGTCGTTAAAGATCTCACCAAAAACAACTATGAGCGACCATTTTTCACCTGTAAACAAGATCAGTGCCCCTTTTGGATGTGGGGTGACGAGACCCCGAATCCCCCGTGTTATCATGGCTACCCCAGTCGTAAACAGCAAGTGAAGAAAAACAACAAGAATCACGGCTTTTTCTTTTACACCTGTCCAGACACCCAACAGTGTCGTTACTTTGAATGGGAAAGTGATTCTCCGGATTTACCCGAATTCAATCAATCCTGTTATAAATGATTTGTAAAAAAACAATATTAAAAACATGTTTTTAAAATAGTGAACAACGTTTGAATAACTTGTTTAAATAATTAACAACATTTTAATAACTGTAACTTGTTATAACTGAACATTTTAATAATTGTGAATTTTTATAACTAAACATTTTAATAGATATTGTTCGATTTCATCTTTTTCTTTATCAATAATAATAATAATAAGGGTGTCTTCTTGTATTTTTCCTCCTAAATCCTGAATGGCTCCTTTGTTTCTAAAGACGAACACACATATTATTATTATTATTATTATTTGTTTACCTTGTGTCTAATATACATTTATACCATACCTTAGTTACTTTTGTAACTTTTTTTAATTTTTTCATTCGAAATCCTATGGAAAATTCCTCGGTAGTTACGGTAAAAAGTATCAGTACTAGTATAAACAACACCAACTTCGCCATTTTCTGGCTGATGGAATCTATTTTACACCCATGTGCTCAAGGTGTTTTGAGGATATATAGGGACGTTTTTACTTGTACCCAATTTCGCTCTGTTTTTATGTTGTCATGGTAACCACACACACACATTACTTCGGAGGTTCTTCCCCGAACTGTCTTTTGAAGTTGTTGTTTTTGAACTAAATTATACTTTCGTGGGCGGTCGACCTGTACCTTGGTGGAATCTAGTACTTCCTGTTAGGGTTTTGTTATTCTTTACCGATTTTTTTGGTGCTTTCTGGTGCTCCAAAACAAAGGTAAGGCTAGTTATGTTTTGTACAATCAATTACTTCTCAAAAAAAACTCGAAACCTTCGAACTGTCTGTTTAAAATATCCCTATCACGTCATCAATAGCCTGTACATTTTTCACAAAGAAAACTTTCATATGTGTCAAACACGCAGTCCCCGCGAACAGAGTACTACCGAATCAATCGTGCAAAAAAAGCATACACAGTAAAAAGGTTAAAGATGGTCGAGAATAATCATTATGATGACGTCATAATGGTTATTGTGGTAGTACAAGTAAATTCGCCTTTCGCTAACGCGACCACTATAAATGAGGGAGTTGTTTAGCTCTTTAGAAACGATATTAATTTGATAGTTGGAAAGATAGGCCTGAAACTGTTTGACTTGTTCCATTCCACATGGGCCGAGGGGCACACCCGCCTTGTCGTGCAACTCTCGAGCCAACCTAGTTTGCATGGGCTTTCGGTGGTCCGCAATGTACTTGTAATGTGGATCACCATCCACTTTGGCTTTGGCCACCACTAGAGCACGCGCGAGACAGAGACCATCATCGTTTTGAATGCGAACGATGGATTTTTTCTTGGTCAAGTGTTTTTCCAGGTCAACTTCACAACGTTTTGACCCTTTCCCTCCTTGGGGCATGCTCACGTCGATGATATTCACCTCCACCGAGTCGTTGAGTCGAAATGTCTTGTTGGATTGAACGACACGCTCAATTTCGGAAAGCTCGCGCTCGGTCGTGAGACGTTGTCGAGGCATGAACGGTACGATGATGGGATACTCGAGCTGTGGTGTACGTAGAACAAAGCGTGCTTGGTCGGAGGGGGAGATCCCCTTGAGAACTTCGTCAAGGAGGATTCGGAACATGTCGTGAATCTGTCGATGATTTTCGAGCAGGTCCGTGTTGGCAAAAGTATCGCTAAATTGTACCACGTACTCAGTCCCAGTTGTCTTGAATTTCTTGGAATGAATTCGTTTCACATTTTTAATGTGAAACCCGGGGTCCTGTCTTTCCTCCTCTTCTTCGACACTTCGTTTCTCACCCCTTGAAGTGCTAGCTCCTTCGTTTATGGGCATCTCCTCGTTAGCAGGTACCTCCCCGCCCCCCCATTTGCATCACTTCCTCGGAGTCATTCCACTTTTCGGGAATATAATCATCTATCCATTGCTGTAACGGATCTATCTCCGGAGAGTTTGCGGTAAGTTGCGTATCGATCCATGCGATTGTCGTCGGTTGTTCCAACCAGGTAAGAAGCGAACGAATAGATTCGGTGTCTTCTTCGCTAAACAACGCCTCGTCTTCCTCATGTTGGACTAAGTCATTGTTTAACCACTCTGTGAAGAAGTGTTGTCGCTCATCGGGCGTCCACGTATCCGTTAGAGTAGGTACTAATCCTATCAATTCGTTTTCCTTTCGCCATTGTAATATACGTTGAATAGTCTCGACCTTTTTTTCACAAACCAGCTCTTTTTCATGTTGGGTAAGTATACAATTTCTTTCCAAAATTTCTAACTGTTTTATCGTTTGACAGTCCCTGATTGCTTGCTCCATTCTGAATACGTCACCGTAAGTGTTGGGCTTTTTTTTATTTCTTGTGTTGCGCACACCTGGTGACGTCATGTTACGCACAGGGAAGTCCGTAAGTGCACATGTTGCGCACAGTTGCGCACAGGGAAGCCCGTAAGTGCAACTGTGCGCAACATTTGCACTTACTTTTGTACGTTTGTCTGCATGGAGAACCAACCCAAGCGACCACTAGTGAAAAAGGTAATTTTTGGGTCTGTGTACAAAAGTCCTCGTGTGGTTTCATTTGTTCAAACGATGAAAAATATTTATACGGACAAGCAATGGCTACTTGGCAACATGAATTTACCACCTCCAATTTGCCCCAAACACCAACTTCGTGCAAAGATGTTTGTCGTTAAAGATCTCACCAAAAACAACTATGAGCGACCATTTTTCACCTGTAAACAAGATCAGTGCCCCTTTTGGATGTGGGGTGACGAGACCCCGAATCCCCCGTGTTATCATGGCTACCCCAGTCGTAAACAGCAAGTGAAGAAAAACAACAAGAATCACGGCTTTTTCTTTTACACCTGTCCAGACACCCAACAGTGTCGTTACTTTGAATGGGAAAGTGATTCTCCGGATTTACCCGAATTCAATCAATCCTGTTATAAATGATTTGTAAAAAAACAATATTAAAAACATGTTTTTAAAATAGTGAACAACGTTTGAATAACTTGTTTAAATAATTAACAACATTTTAATAACTGTAACTTGTTATAACTGAACATTTTAATAATTGTGAATTTTTATAACTAAACATTTTAATAGATATTGTTCGATTTCATCTTTTTCTTTATCAATAATAATAATAATAAGGGTGTCTTCTTGTATTTTTCCTCCTAAATCCTGAATGGCTCCTTTGTTTCTAAAGACGAACACACATATTATTATTATTATTATTATTTGTTTACCTTGTGTCTAATATACATTTATACCATACCTTAGTTACTTTTGTAACTTTTTTTAATTTTTTCATTCGAAATCCTATGGAAAATTCCTCGGTAGTTACGGTAAAAAGTATCAGTACTAGTATAAACAACACCAACTTCGCCATTTTCTGGCTGATGGAATCTATTTTACACCCATGTGCTCAAGGTGTTTTGAGGATATATAGGGACGTTTTTACTTGTACCCAATTTCGCTCTGTTTTTATGTTGTCATGGTAACCACACACACACATTACTTCGGAGGTTCTTCCCCGAACTGTCTTTTGAAGTTGTTGTTTTTGAACTAAATTATACTTTCGTGGGCGGTCGACCTGTACCTTGGTGGAATCTAGTACTTCCTGTTAGGGTTTTGTTATTCTTTACCGATTTTTTTGGTGCTTTCTGGTGCTCCAAAACAAAGGTAAGGCTAGTTATGTTTTGTACAATCAATTACTTCTCAAAAAAAACTCGAAACCTTCGAACTGTCTGTTTAAAATATCCCTATCACGTCATCAATAGCCTGTACATTTTTCACAAAGAAAACTTTCATATGTGTCAAACACGCAGTCCCCGCGAACAGAGTACTACCGAATCAATCGTGCAAAAAAAGCATACACAGTAAAAAGGTTAAAGATGGTCGAGAATTATTTAAGACTCGTTCACCCGGATATACTTCAGGAGGCCTACCGTCATGTAGATAAAGAATTGGCATGTTCAGTTATTGATAAAGTCAAACCTCTGTTAAAACCGTTAAATTTACCGGCAAGTTTCTTCACTGACCCTGTCAAAACCACCGTTGAAGAGGTTGTCATCTTGCCCGAAATCATCGTTGAAGAAGATAACGTTTTGCACAAAACCGCCGTTGAAAAGGTTGCCGTTTTGCCCAAAACCACCGTTGAAGAGGTTGCCATCTTGCCCAAAACCATCGTTGAAGAGGTTGCCGTCTTGCCTGAAACCATCGTTGAAGAGGTGGTCGTCTTGCCTGAACCCACCGCTGAAGATAACGTCTTACCCGAGAACATCGCTGAAGAAAATGACGTCTTGCCCGAAAATACCACTGAAGTGTTTTTTTGAAGACCCGTTCCTCGCTACCGGACTGGAGGTTGAAAATCTGTTTCAAGGGCCCAAAAATCTACAAATTATAGATGACCCCCTTGAAAATATGGTAATTGGTGACCCTTTACCTGATCTTTTCCAAGAGTTGGACCATATATTTAATTCTCTATATGACTCATTTTGAACAAAATATTTTTAAAACATTTTTAATATTGAACACTTTTAAATAATGGATTTTTTAATATCGTTTTTAATAGTTTTACAATGCTTTTACATTTTTAATGGTAACCTTTTAATTATACATATCATGAATAATTTTAAATAATAAAACTTTTTAATAATGTTCTCTACGATAATGTTTTTATAACCTTTGAGAGCAATCGTTTATAATAAACATTCAAATGTTTGACTCCATCCAAAAGTATATATAATTCATGACTGCCTCAAACACCTCTTTCATCTCATCTTTAATATTGCCAAGATAACGTAAGGTGTTATCATAGTCTGCCTTTAGCTCTTCGACACTTTGGTACACTCTTGAAATTTCATAACCCTCTCCGCTTCCTTGTACGCTTTTTCGAGTATGTTCTCCTCAAAAATATACTTCAACTCTCTTACACCGTAATACGATAACTGTTCGTGTTCTTCCCACATAATACAAGGGTGTTGTTTTAGACTTCCGTGGTTTATTTTACAGCCATTACACTCTTTGGCACATATTTCTTTTGTGTTTTTTATAAGAATTTCAACCAAGACAGCATCCATCAATTGACTGGCTCGCTTCACCTCATAGGACTCACCTTCTGCGATTCTGATACTCATGTTTTCACCGATCATTGGTAAGTTTTGATTTTTAAAAATTATTTATATTTTAAAATATTACATATAAATAGATGTGTGCAAAATGTGCGCAATATGACGTGAGCAGTGTGTGCAACATGACGTGAGCGAGGTGTGCGCAACTGTGCGCAACATATCACAATCATTTTCACTTAGCTCTATTTGGTCACTGAAAATGACTAGTGTCTTGTCCATGTTCGGGCTTCTGTCATCTGGTGGGCCACTTACCGATACTCCTAGTCAAGAAGAAGGCTGCTTTGTTTGTTTTGACAATGTTAAAGATAATCTGCTATACACCTGGAAAACACCTTGTTGTCACCACCTCATCCATTGCAAATGCCTTTATCAACGGCTTCGACGCAGCAACCAATGCGGATATTGCCGTTGTGTTATTAACGTCAACACCTATTGTTCCCTTTGCCTACGCTCCTTGGACGATGGTACTACCCTAAACAAAACAGCGTGTTGCCACACTTTGTTCCACACCAACTGTCACTCTTTGTTAAAGTTAATTCTAAATCGCCTCCCGCATGACGTCTCCTTACAATGTCATCAGACCTTGGTTTGTAATAAATATGTCCCGTTTATGAAACGTACAGAATCTAATGTACAGCCTTCTATATCGTGGTCAACCCCTGTTTAAGATGTCGCTCATGAATGATGACCGCAAGGAACATTTGAACAGATTGTTTTAATCATCTATTGTCGAACCTTTTGTTTTCAAACATTTGCTATATTATTAGAACCGTTTTGTTTTCAGATATTCATTGTTATTTGAACATTTATTGTATTATTTGAACCGTTATCGAACAACCATTAATTTTAAAATACAGCGTCACACTGTGCGCAACATTGTGCAACTTTCTATGTAAAGAATTAGCCATTATAGGTGTCAGATCAAGACAGGTTCTGTCATACTGTTTTGATATCGGGTATGATCGCTATGATATGCTGTCGCCGAAAGATCAAAAAAACTGTCGCTACGTCACTCGTCATATACACGGTTTACCCTTGGGCGTTCCACCACATATCCAAGCTCTCCCGTTAAATACTTTACATTCAGTGGTCCTTTTTTGTCATCGGTGGTTTGGTAGCGGAGTCATGGCATTCAAGGGAGGTAACCTGGAAAAAACTTATTACAAGACTTAGGTATTCCTAACATCGACTTAGAAGAGTACAACTGTCCTAAAGCAAAACATCTACAGGCCCTTCTCGCTCAGGTCCCTATCTGTCGATTTCATACTAAACATCACCAACCAGACCATTGCCCAAAAGCTGAAGAAACTGCCTATTGTCAATGGTTAACTCAAAAATAACTTGTCAAACATTTATAGTTAAAGACCTCTGTAAACATTTGAACAGTTTGTTTCAAACATTTTTATTTGACTGTTTATTAATTTTTATAGAACATTGTTTGTTGTAATACAATTACTCTTTTAAAATTATATGTTTCTCATTATTCATATTGAACGTCTTCTCCATTCTTTTAATCCTAAAGTAGATAAAATTATTTTAACACTCGAACATGTCAAGACACCAAAAGTACTAAACCAGGACGTCAGCTCTATGGTGTCATTTTCGTGCCAAAAGACGCCAAACGGTCTCCCCCTCCGTTTGGCGTATACGGCTTATGACGTCATTTTCTCGTCAAAAGGCGC
>JAOBAZ010136216.1:0-10975 GCA_026546875.1 Pteroeides caledonicum | reverse complement strand
TATATGTATGTATGTATATCACCTTTACCGGATATGCACTTGGGAAATTGTGAAATGCCGGAAGCAAGGCTAATAACCGATTTCCTTTGCTTAATTCGCCTTGGACATGTTTTTTTGACATGTTTCTTGCGTTTCTTGCGTAGTTAATCAGTTTGTTAGGCATGACACACGATATTAAAAACACATTTTTAGTTAGATTTTAACAAAAGCATTTGGTCGAAAAACAGTTTAATTGATCCTTACGTTAACACACATGGGTTTAATAATATTTCAATTTAATGGTAAAAAACACCTCCCTGTTTCTATATTTGGTGTTTTTTCAAAAAATACCAAAGGGGTCTTGTTTCTCTGTAGACGGTTTCGATTCAGACGGTGTTGATTTGAAAATTACTTCACTAAAACACTAATTGCAACCGAGTTGTTTTTTGGGCATTTCATTGAAGGTCAACTACAATCAAAGATATGACGGCGCCTCATTTAAGTGTGTGATGAGATAAATATAATGTGATGAGATAAATAAACTTTAATTGAGCAATTTGAGTTAAATTGGGAAATATTGGCTTTTTAAAGGCTTCAGAAACGATCTACATCTCCCGAATTTTCTTGCTAGTATGAAAACTTACACTGTTATTTTATGGGTGCTGAATCAACTTCAAAAATGGAAGAAATAAAAAGGTACAGAGAAGCGGCTCTACAGTACTTTTCACTCCATATTTACACCAAGTAGTGACGTGAAATTCATTCTAAAGTGAATGATTTCAACACATATTGTATGGAATCCTTTTAACCCTAGGTAAAAAGTTTATTTGACACTACCGATTTCATACAAGCTCCATCAAAGAGTGAAAAGTTGCAGTAAAAAGTACTCCAAATGTGGAGCTGTTTTGTACCTTTTCATTCACTCCAATTTTGGAGCTGATTAAGCACCCATGAAGTAACAGTGTCCTATTTCACAATGGGTTGCATAGTTCGTCTTAACTTCATACTAGTTTTTCACATGCAAGAAATTCGCATTTACCATTACGCTTTTCGAATGATAGCAAAAGTGGGAAAATGAAGCGTTTGGTATTAGCGTAGCTATGGAGACCGCAAGTACAATAAATATGTTTGTCAAGATGTCAGGAGGTTTGTCAAGGCGTGTTGATAACGTAAACTACGTTAGCGAGGTCTAAACGTTAATTACAAAATTCCATTTAATATTGGAATGTTTGTTTGAATTTCAGATGTGTACTATTCCTGGGCCATTATTTATCGAAAATTGTAAACACGAATAATTAGTAACATGTTTTCAAAAAAAGGATATCAAAAGACGCCCCAAGGACAAGGTATGTTTCTTTGAATACCCGAACAATTTCTCATAATCTATTTTTGCACCTTGTCAGTTCGGAACTTTGCAATGGGTTTCCGAGTTGGTGAAAGACGAATTGAGAAGGGCAAACACCCACACATTTGTTCTTAGCTGTTTTTGCCGAAACGAGTTGTTAGTTCTTCAAACTAGTATATCCGCACCATGCTAAAAAATAAAGATTTTTTTATATTAATGGCGAATCACTTTTTCGACAACATTTTGAACAAAGCACTTCGTCTTTATTAGATTAGCATTATTTTTTTTAATAACTTCAGTTTTCCAAGGTTGATTTAATTATAACGTTACAGCGTAATGCTATCACACACGGAGATTCTCCGTAATCTGGTAGGGTACAAGGGGGCAGATTGCTCGTTAAAAAAATCTACCAGTCCGTCTGACTTTCAAACGTCGAGAATTTTTTATTGTTTTTTTGACTTTTACAGTAAATCTAATTTACTAAAGTGGGGTATATTACCAATAACGTTTGAAATAATTTGCAAAAACGTTGTTGAAAGAGGAGCTGCATGGAAAGAGAATTGTAAACAATAGTTTGAAACCAAGCGAAATGCCAAATATCAGTAATATATTATAGTAATATACCATAGGTAGCCCAATTATACGTTATGCCGTCTATAAACACATGTAAATGTTATAATATTTATCTTAAAAATCATTAAAAGTAACGAAAACCTATGTTTGAGTGCTTATAGTGCGTCTTTCAAGCGATAACTACGCACGTACTCATCTTATCTATATAATAAGATTATCCTAAGGTTGGCAACTTTATCACGAATAACCAGCAATATGGAAATACATACACCTCAAACTTTGCTGAAATATAACAAACTGCAACAAAATAACTAAATATAAACACAGTTGGTTACACTTTTAAGTTTTCACATAAGTTTTCAGTTGTAAAATATGTTTGGAAGTACGAAAATTTGTTTTGAACGAAATTAATCGAGATTTATTTTGAAAGACACACTATATGCATACAAACATAGGTTTTCGTTACTTTTAATGATTTTTAAGATAAATATTATAACATTTACATAAGTGAGAATATAGACGGCATAACATATGGTTGGGCTACCTATGAATATACACATGCAACCTTTTCCATCGACATTATCATTCTAGTGTAGCCTAGGTACTGAACTTCGTGTTGCTCAGCTTTCAGCAACTGCGTCTGTGTATAGCTCAGAACGTTGAGCACTGGACCATATAGAATCACAAGTTAGATTCACGTCGGAAGGCTATGGTGTTGTGTTATTCGCAACGGGTCCGTATCAGGTCTCACTAGTGTATTAATTCTATACTAATGTACTTCCATTTAGAAACTTCCATCGACAATTTTCTAAAGCTGTTGTCGAAGTTCTTATTCCCATATACAGTACTAGTGAACAAAACACTTGTTCCTCAAGTAGCCTCGTTGTCCTGTATGAATACATCATAACTAAAGTCTTTCCCTTACAAGAATTTCACATGTTGAACTCAACATGCACATGTGAAACATGTGATCCTTGTGTGATCACATTCAACCCACATGTGATTCACATGTGAATTTAGAACACAATATGTGAAATTTTTGTAAAGGCCATAACTACTCGATCAATATTTTAGATTCACTTAAGAGCAAACACCAGTGCAGTGCAATGCAGTGCTGTGTAGTGCAGTGCAGTGCTGTGCAGTGCAATGCAGTGCTGTGCAGTGCAGTGCAGTGCAGTGCACTGCAGTGCTGTGCTGTGCTGTGCTGTGCTGTGCAGTGCAGTGCTGTGCTGTGCAGTGCAGTGCAGTGCAGTGCTGTGCTGTGCTGTGCAGTGCTGTGCAGTGCAGTGCAGTGCAGTGCAGTGTAATGTAGTACAGTGCAATGCGATGCGATGCGATACCATGCAACGCAATGCAATGCAATGCAATCATATATAGCATATACTAATAGTATATTATATCGTATAATATGCTTTTGATAGATAAATTGTACTCAAAACCATACTATTATTTATACTAATAAATCCTGTAGTTTGTGTAGTACTGGTGCATTTTTTAAACATACATCAAAACGGTTAATGTTTCTAGCGAAAATGTATGGAATACAGAACATTTGACCCCGGTTCATGAAATACATCTGAAAGTATTTTATTACTGTTATAACGATCCGATTATCCTATACGCAGACAAGAAAATTCTATTGTTTTCAACGTTTTTTAAAGGAGTTGACAAACAAAGTTTGTGTAACATCTTAAATACAATTTATGGTTGTGGGGGTAGGCGTTTTAATTTTTTATGTTTATGTTCTTTTCTATTTCTGTGTTTCGTTTTTTTGTGCTTTAAAAAGTAATAATAAGTGGTGTTGTGTATAATATTTTCTGTCAACATATATATAAATTTTCAACAAAAGTATTTAGGTTCAATTAGAGAACTTAGTGTGACCTTTTATAGGATTTTATCATTTAAGTTTTGTTCGCTCACATATAAACGTTTGACTAGTTCTAATATGTAAACTAAATCTCCAAGATCTCTCTGACAATCAAACAAAGTCCTTTGTCTTCCTGTTTTGAACAACGTTTCTCAATTAAAATTTTGACGCACTTAAGCCACTGGAAGCAATTTCGGCAACGTCAAAAGGCTAACGTGAAACCGCAGTTTGCAATTAGCCGTGAACGTCAAACTTAACGTCAATTATTAGGAACCCAAAAAAAACTATTCTTGGAAAGAAAGGTAACAGTGGGATAATAAAAATCATTCGATTAGGCACACACAGTACACCATTTTAGGTAACGTCTTGCATGTTGCGGCTAGTCGGTTTAGCCCTACCCAACCCTAATCCACTTAAAGGGATTCTTCACTCTAGAAACAAATATCAACTTAATACATTTAAATCGAGTGAAATAAAATTAAATTTGTTTCATTAACTGTATCCTTCATTTGCGATTTACTCTCAAAGTTTTGTTTCTAAACTTTGAAAGTAAGGGTCGCCGTCTTGATTTTGATAACGTAACTTGGTTGCTTTACATATTCCTCAACTGCCTTGGTGTATTAATTGTAGCATTTTCATCATTCTAAGATTTGCTGAGCAGTGACTGGTCAATGCAAGTGCTATATGGTCATCAACTAGTCAAGCAACTAAGTTACATCATCGAAAACCACGATAGCGATCTGCATGGATTCAGAAGCTTAACTTTGAAACCGTCTATAACCGCCAATTTATTTAGTTGGTAAAGTATGACAATAACACTTGTTATTGTCCTGTACCATTTTTATCATTTCGAGATTCACTGAGTAATAACTGTATTACTCAGTGAATCTCGGAATGATAAAAATGTGTTACGTAATCAAAAATTAAACCGTGTTACGTCATCAAGAATTAAGATGGTGGCCTCCATAGAAGTATTTCGAAGCAGGTATTCTACGCGGAGTTTGCTTTTCGTATGGAAGTCCGTTTCTTTTATCGAAACTCGAATTGAAAATACACGTATTTGTGTACAAGCCTTTGTTACTAACTTTCCGTCTAAACTCTAACGTTTTGTTTATATTACTTGTACGTGAATACAATCACCACTAGCTGATCTGACCGTGAGCAAGAGGCCTGGAACTAGCAAGAAAATAGAACTCCATTTTGTTATTTTTAATCACTTATATCTTTGCTTTTCGTTGATGAAACTTGCTGAAACTTAGTAATTATGTTTAACAAACAAAATTATAAGTCTGTCATAAATTTGGGAACGAAGTAAAGTATATTTCAAGAGAAAATTACCTGTTTTGATCGCAAAATGGATTTCTATTTCACAACTAATACCAGTCTTTTTCCGTGTTTGCAGATCATCTGGCAATTGTTTATTGCGCTTGTCAGCGCAAAAATAACGATTTAACAAATAAAAATTTAGACTTTAAGTGATTCAAGTATAGAACAAAGATGTTTGTCGTTTCTAATCATTTAATTTTGACCTTTAAGGTGCCGACTGTCATCTCGACTGCACTGGGTTAGCATTAGGATGGGTAACCATTTGGTTGCAACTCCGACCTCGATCTATGGCCATGTGAGTAGAGGCTGTGAAATCATAAATTTAAAGTGCCACAACAGTAAAAAATGATATTCTCTTATTTGAAAGATCTTTTAAAACTATAGAGTAATTTCTTTTGTTATATAGCTAGTGTCAAAGTTGAATATCCCTGTTTTCTGATTGGTCAAAACCATATCACGTGCCAGTCCACAAAAGGAGTTATGCTTACCTCATTGCCTTGACGATGACGCAAGCGGTCAAAAATCAAACAGTTATTGACCGACCAGTCAAAAATCAAACATTTATTAATCTAGCTGCATCTATGACGTAGCGAAAGAATCCTACTAAGTGCTATATAGCTAGTTCGCTACAATTTCAATCAAACTTTGACACTTAGCTATATAACAAAACATTTATTTATTACTCGACGCTGTTGTTAAACTCGGCTTGGCCTCGTTTAACAACAGCGTCTCGGGGACACAAACCACACTGTTTCCCTCGGCATTAGTAAATAAATGATAATCACAGCTTTGCATTCTGGGATGTCTATCTCGAGTTATGTGCGTTTTTGTGATAAGCGAATTTGGAGCTTTGGTGATGTCAAAGCATGAACGCATAACAGGTTAGCCGTGATGTATTAATATGTTTGGCTATACCAAGGGAGATCAAGTCAAAATCCACGTGCGCAACAGTATATGGACCATGTACACGTACCGTTCCTTTTAAGCGATTTCCTTCAATTACGACAAAGCTGTGCATGAATTTTTAGAGAAAATGCTAAGCGTTCATGCTATGACGTCCAAACCAAGCACTAAATTTGCCTATTACAGCAACACATAACTTGAGAAAAAACCATGGGAGCAAAAAAGCCATAAAATAACCAGAGCTTTGGATACCATTTCTGCTGACGAATTTCCGAAAAATATTAATACCATCAATGCATCATGTTATGGGAATAATTAGCAATTATTTACCGAAGTGCAGGTGAATAGTATAGGTGAATATATTTTAGCATATACCGTTTAAACTATTATTTTTATGTCAGTATAGTCATTAATTCATTTAATTTCATCTTTCGTAACCGAAACATGAGCTAGAGTAGCCAATCAAATTGCTTAAAAAGTACTATCCCTACTTTGAATATATGCTAATGTTGGATATTCCAAGCAAGAGTAAGCAATCAAGTTCTTAAAAAGTACTATCGCGACTTTAAGTACATGCTAAACTAAGTCACAGGGTTGTACTGAGGTTATGATCGTTTTTGTTTCGTCCAAATAGGCAAGGTGATTGGAGTCGGGAAAATAAGATAAGAATCAAACCTTAGCAATTAAACTAGCTGGGTGGCAGCGTCAAGTGGAGATTACAATAAGTAGAGAGGTTTATATTATATCCCACGGGAGATATTTCACGTGGGCGGGAATCTCGTATATTACTCTGCTACCGTACAGGTTAAAATGCCTTGTCCTTTTTATATCTTTTAAGATGATTCTGAGAAAGAAAGCCACACGAGCCCGTCCCACAGGGTTACATGAACATTTTTAATCTCTCAAGATGTTTCTTTTCGGAGCCTTTTGATTAACCCTAAAATTTCCGATGTCTTTTTACCGCCAGATAATAACATTTTGATTCATGCATTCATCAAGGCAATCCGCAAATATTCAGTGTCAATAGAGAAAAGTGCACAAATACGTATAGACGCAAAACGGATGGTGATTCGTATAGAGCTAATAACTCATACATTAGTTTGCAATTTCAACTTTTAGTTTTTAAGATAAAACGGTTCAAACATGCTGATTTAGGCTTGTTCGAGATAATAATTGGCGGTTTCAAAAAGTATATTCATACGCCCAGCTCACATACAAATGCACACGCCATTTGTAGTAGACCTACACTAAAAAATGTCGAGCGTTTTCCAAGACCCCCTCGGCCTGAAGACGAAAGTTCTCCATCCACTGCATTGTGAGGGATAAATTACCACAAAACGCTCACACAGCGTCTTGTCTATATCTTAATATCGACTAACTTTGCGTATTATCTAAATCACCAAAAATCTTTTTTCGGTTTTCAGCTTCTTCCAGTGGCTGATTACTGACCGCCTGAGCAATGACGTCAACACATTTGAATTTATCAACATATTGAAAGATATGACTAAATTGAAATCGTAATGGTATTCAAACTACGGTAATGTCGTTCTATCTAGAAAGCTAATCCAACATTTGATCATAACAACTTGTGTAAGCTGTGTATTATCTTTCACTCAGCATATTATCGTAAGCGTCATTATACTCTAGAAAACTTTATTAATGTACATTTATGAAATACTTGTAATACTAAAACTAATACGATAGTTTCTTTGATCTTCTAAAAGCTCCTTCTTAAAGGAGACAGCTAGATTGGCCGACTTGCGACAAATCCGTTTGTAATCAATTTGAAGCATCACTTGTTTTAATTGTTTTAAATATAGCACGAGTTTAAGATGGACGTTTTATTCCGAGTATATTTATTTTTTGTGTAAAAAACGAAGCAGTAACATCACAGAACAATATCATGCACAAAATTGCAAGTCACAACATCGTTAATTGCAGATTTGCGAAAAAGGCATCATTTTCCCTTAAGTTACGGTATTACTATAGCTTTCGTGATTTTTTAGCAAACCAACATAATAATTTGAAACACTATCAAATGAGGGACTGGCAGACATTGCCAAACCTGCAAATGGTTTTGCTAATGTTTTGACCAAAGGCCCTTCATTACGGCAATGAGAACAACATTTGAATATTAGAAGCTGTTTATTAAGTCTATCGTAGGCTTTTGCTAGACACGCCCTTCGATTAAGGGGTTGTCTAATTTCAACAGGCTGATTTTGCGCCTTTACCTAGAATCGTGGTAAGATTGCACAATTAATTTGTTTGATTACATTTGGGGCATACAAATGCCCAGACTTGTAGTTTTTCTATGTGAAAGATCGATGTGGGATCAGGGATAATAAATAAAGAGGATTTAAATTTTTGTAGTATAAAGGATACTTAATACGAGTCTGTCTGGCAGGGGCATACTGAATGTGGTATACTAGTCACACAAATGTTCTTTTGTTTTCTTTTTTTTACTGATTAAATGTCTGGCGCTAGGAAGGGTTAAAAATATAAAAGTGTCATGAAAAAAAATTACATAGGTGGTGGGGTTAACCAAGCAAAGTTGGTTTTCTGTAACCCGATTTATTTCTCTATTTTGAACCTTAGGTTAATTTGAACAAAAATAAACTTGGTTAGTCAATGAACTAGTCAATAGATACACTGTCTATATAATACGTAAATAAATTGTCTCGCATATTTAAGCTTATGTACTATAGGTGCTGCCTAGCCTATAGTGTGGAATACAAAATTAAAGCACTCAGTTGAGAATTATTTATACATACAACATACATAACACTTCATTATTCAGTCGTAAAAACCCTCATGTTTTAACAGTGGCGTTTGTTGAACATGAACGTGGACACGTCAGGTTGAATGTGTCGTTTATAGACATGATAGAGAAACACTGTTAAGGTAAGATTACAGTTGTAAGTTGCTTCGGGGGCTTTGGTGGTATTGGGGGCGTTGGTACCGTTGTATAGTGGTTAGTTCCCTTGTCTTCTACTTCTGTGACCAAGGTTCGATTCTTGCACTGAACTGTTATCTGATTAAAAATATCACTTCAGTCAAATGTGAGCATGCGAGTGTTTCCAGTTTCACTCAACCAAACGTCATAGGTTTCCCCCGGGTACTCCGATTTCCTCCTGTAGTAACACTGGACCAATGAGTGATGACCCTCACTGGACCTCTTGGGAGAACAATTTAGTTAAACTCATGGAGCATCCAGTATAAATATAGTTAGTTCAATGGAAAAGGCTTTTATAATTCATATACAATCCTGTGTAAAATGAATTCAACCACCCGTGAATTGTACAAAAAGGTTCAGGTACTGTATATAGACAGTACGAAGTATAAAGTAAAATGATGAAAACTAAAATTGATGGTGGTCTTTCGCTGGCAACCACATCAAAAAAAATTTTTTGAACAAATTTGCCAGTTTACGACCATTTTACTGCTTAGCTTTATGTATTTCGCTTGCTTTTGTAACCTTAATTCTTACGAATAAATAATTTGTTCTGAAGTTACTTGAGTTTTTGCCCTATGTGCATACATGTTCAGATATCCTTTGCCTAAACCATAGTCAGTAGAGTAGATGGTCTGGAAACTGAAAAACGTTTATATAGAACTATTATCTACGTTATTGTCTTGGTTTATGCAAGTTTGTGCACCTTTGTGTTTGCCAGCTTACTACAATTTCGCTGTTAGCTTTTTGTATTTTGCTTGCTTTTGTAACCTTCTTACCACTAAATAAGATAAAAATGACGACCCTTAATTAAAAACAAAACTCACATGCAGAGATTGAAATGTTAGCTAATGAATGTTAATGTTGACCATGTTTATATTGATGACGTAAGCATTTAGCAATTTATTTTTAATCATGTATATATTGATCAGTTTAAATTCCATGAAAAAACAACGAAACTTTATTACGTATAATTTTTTCCTTGTATATGTGCAGGGGATCATTTTCCCCTAGGTGAACAAATGTAGAAAGATTTTACAAAATAACGACGTTTGGAAAACATCAGGAGTTTTTAAACTTGTTTGGAAAGATTTTTACTTCTTCGAAAGCAATTAAGTTTATATCCACAACGATTGAGTTTAACTCTAAACCTTTCTTAAATAAATCTCTCATATTTTTCTAACATAAACAAGCTGATCTTTTAAAGTTTGTCCGTTCGACATTTGTCTTTTTCTGACGTACCGACACTTTTACAAAAGCTGCAGAACATTTTCCGTCATGTATATAGACTTTTATATGCACTGGCGGAGCCAGTTTGACAAATTTCTATAACAGGACCACCCTTAATGTAATATTTCAAGTCCGATTTTGAAGACTGGACCAGATTTCAAGTCCGCGCAGTGACAACAAACTGCGCGGACTTGAAATCTGGTCCAGTCCGAATGGGAGGACTTGGAATAACATTTAAAATGACTGATTTCTGCACTGAATTATTTTGATCTAGCCCTAGAACTGGATCAAAATTAATTCAGTCCTAGGACTGGATCAAAGCTCTTGTGTGACTGAAACAGAGCAGAGCAGTGTGATTAGTTAATTTGTTCATGAATTATTAATGTTTTTTAGGTTGGTCCTGCTATACAAATTTCGAATCATCAATATTTATTTCTTTAGAAATGTATATTGTTTTGGCCCATGGACACGGAAATATTTACTTAGCAGGACTAAAATGCCGGGCTTTTTACACTAGTGCTGTCATCTTACAACTCTTTCAGTCTCCTAGCTTGGTCTTATTAATAGAATTTGCAGTGCCGGAGTTAGAAGTAATTAAGTCACCATAACTTAAATAGCTGTCCGGTGAAGATTTTTTATTCAAAATTATCTTGATGACAATCCTTTTGGCTAAACAATTTTAAAAATATAAATTCTACCAATGGGGTGATTGTTCAGGCAATTTTAAATTACAAGCTATTTGATTTATGTCCCTTACTTCTAAATCTGCCACACCTGCTCTAAATGTTTTTATTTTTAACAT
>JAOBAZ010136105.1:0-10976 GCA_026546875.1 Pteroeides caledonicum | reverse complement strand
TTAAAAAAAGAAAGAAAATTAACCGCAGTTTAAAATATTTTTGTATTATGACCTATATATACTTGAATATACTTTATTTGGTGTTTGGTTTATCAATATAACGTTAGCTGGTACGTTTTTTGTCCAATAAGTGCAAAATGTGCGGGGGGGGGAGGGCTGCAGCCTCCCGTCTCCACGCTTATTTTGTATCTTTTTCTGTAACCTTCTTTAGATTTAGCTTACATGAACTTTGCACAAAACCGTAGCCACCTTGACAACTATTAAACGCCTACAACGTGATGCTATGTCTTTCACTTGTTGCCTTGCAACGATGGCAAGTTGGCGTCAGCTGACGTCATTGTACGGAACAAAGTAACATGTTGCATATTATGCCATGAAATTGTGCAACCAATATTGTACAAGTAGACCATGAACCGTTACCAAAGCATCAAAGCAAGATATCAAGCTTATTAAAGCAAGCTTATTTTATTCCTAAGCTTTCTCCTGACGCGAATACTTTATGTAACTTACTTGACAAATGAAATCACTGGTCAGTAAAGTCCTGCCCAATAATTTGTTAAACATGTAATTTATGATTACCAAAGTGCCTTTTTAGCAAAAGATTTCTTTAACAAAACCAATTTGACACTAGAGATAATTTTACTCTTGAACTTTGGAGTCTATGGTATCAGGTAAACAGGAATATTTATCCATGTTTATTATAAACCAGCACTAACTGTAATCAAGAAGTGTGTTTCATTGCGTTCTGTTAGTTTCCTGACAATTTACTGCCCACTGTAACAATTTAACTTGCAGTTACTTTTACTTTATATATATATATATTGGTAGAATGTGGGAATCAGCTTTAAAGATCCAAATTCCAACGATTTGTCGCCATGAAATACTGACCTACGGCTACAATTTCCGGCAAACACAGATTTTCTTGTAACGCTTCTGTCATTACCTGAAGCGAACCTTTTTGTTATGGACAATGAAATAGTCTGGGGATACCAAAGTAAAGTTGAAAATGGCGAATGCCAGGAAAGCATCACGGTTCGAGATTGTCACTCGTTTCCGGTCAAGACCTTTCATTTCACTGTCGTCTGTTCAATTCCAATGTGTCGATGACGTCACCTCTTGGTAGATTACTGTGGTGTCGAACATATATTTTGTGCGGTTTGCATATACACAAATGCATAAATACATTGATTTGCATAAATACATTGAACTGGCGAAGAAAAATTAGGTTTTAACTCGGCTATAGGTTTTACACATTGTAAAATGTGTAAAACCTATAGGGTTAGGCCGAGTTTACAGCACACGTGACAAGCAATTCAACGCACTGGTATATGTGATGTCGTCGGGAAAGAATTCGCCTTTACAGAAGTGAAGTGACAGAAATGGTGACTCAGTAGAAATGGTGACTCAGTAGAAATGGGGACTCAGTCGAAATGGTGCCTCAGTAAAAATGGTAACTCAGTAGAAATGGTGACTCAGTAGAAATGGTGACTCAGTAGAAATGGTGACTCAGAACCCCCTTATTAAAAGTTTACGAGAAAAGACTATAATGAAATAAGTAAATCACGTTTATACACTGATTGGTACAGCAGTCATCCATATTAAACGTCATGTATCTTGGTAACATGAACAAACTGTGCCAGCTCACTGAAAGTTGCGAAGTTACTTTTCGTTCTCATCAAGACAGATAGGATTTTCATCAAGATGTGAACTTTTTACGGCCAGTACCTTCACAAGTAAAATCGTCTAGCTGGCGTTAACCATAGACTACTAAATACTAAAACTCAACCATGGTAGCTCTGGTAGTAAAAAAGCTAACGAGAGTTTTGAACATTAATTTCACCGGCAGTGCTCATGGCAGTGAAAGTATGAACGTTACACGCAAATTAGTCGTTTTGCGCAAGTGTTTGTATAGAGACGATATAGCCTATTACATAGACAATGCTGTTAAAACTTAATATATAGCTGGTCAAAGTTTGTTTAATATATTTAGTTTTGAAGCTGTGACTACGTTTACAGTTTGGGCCAAGTCTCGATTACCCGACCTTTCAACGTGCACAAATTACAGTACAGTCAGTACAGTCAAATTACATATACAGTCATACCAAGTTTACCTCAATGCTGTGAGATAAACTTGGCGAAAATGGCCGATCAGCGATATAGACATAACAAGTGTAACATAAGTATCCGTTAGTTTATAGCGAGGTCTCTCTGTCTCACTACTAGTTAGGTCCATGCAGTTGGTCAGGATTATTACCAGGGTTAGTACCTGGATGGGTCGTGACCGCTTTTAACCATGTAAGTAGAGTTTAGTTGATTCCCCTAGTGTTTTGTAGGTTTTTTCCGAGGATGTCCGATTTTCCTCTTTAAGGAATTAATGAGTCAGGTTTCAGTTAGATCTAAATATTTAGTTTTATTGTAGCTTGTATGCACAGTAGTTGATGTCGGAGGGTGATGTTTGTAAAATCATTATATCCAATCAATCAAATCCAACCGAGGCTTAAACGTCACACTTAGAGAGAAGTGCTAAATGAAATCTGTCTCGGCGTATGACGTACTGTGTTTGCATTTAGTGCAAGTTTAGTTTCAGTAATGTGTATTGATTTGATCCCGTAATATTACATCACATATTGCAGTTATAATTCACTTTCACAAACGCTTTCCCAGTTGCCATGGGGCTTTGTTTGTGCATTCCCAAACAAAACGCCCCCTAAATCTCTTCTGATTAGAAAGGTTTCTCGCCGGGGATTTCTTGAGAATTTCAATATGGATTATATCCCAAACATGTCACAAAGCAACAAAGTACTCACGGATTACACGCATTAGCTGGTCTACGACTGGCGTTTTACCATACCGAAATTCGAAAAGTTTTAGGAATCTGTTCACATGATCTTCATCTTTCTGAGGTACGATGCATCAAACGTTACTTGCATGACCTTCTCTTCCAGGTCTTTAGGTCAATTAAGGTAAATGTTTGTCAACAAGGTTACAACTGCTATATTGCAGTTAAGTAACATGGACCAGGTGGCTTGGAACGAGGCAAATTCCTACATTGCAACACCTGACGGACAAGTTAACTATTACGTTTCTTATAGTAAGTTAGAGTTTGGCGACAAGTTGTAGGCGGACGAACAAGTCCTGACATTGCGTAACACATGTCATGGAGTTATGTCATTGATATTAATTTCGGGACGAGTCTGTGGGTATAAATAGACCGAACACTTCCCGTTTGTAATCTTATTTTGCAGCTATGCGCGCATGTTGCACTTAAAGTGTTTTTTTACCAACGTCGACAAGAATTAAAAAATCTCACTCCTAGCTGGGAAAAGGGCGGTTTAAGTACACAGCTGTGCTGCTTTGTGAACCCATAAAGCTATAAATAAATTGTTTTTAATTTTGGGGCAGTGTTTATAACATCAGGTTACTGGAACGGCTCTGACTGCAAACATAAGCTGACGTTATATGCGATTTCTAATGAAATACGACCAGCTGTTCTAGGTATAGAAACACGTGGCGACTTCTTCATCATGCATTAGGCAATCAGTATTACCATGAATTTTATAGGGAAAGTTTTTGATGGAGAAAATGGATTTGAAATCGATTGCTGGAACGTGCTGTTTTGATTGCTGTTATAGTCCTTGTTTTTATATACGCCGTATGATGAAATCTAACTATTTTTTTTAGGTACAGAAAGATGTTTGTAGTTCTTGACCTTGCTCTAGGTAATCGCTAGTTACCACGAATAAACGAGACGTCGAGAGCGTCGCTACATCAGAAATTATAATATGATTAGAAATAATTTCAAATGAAAAATGAGTTGAGCGCATGTGGTGAAGAATAAAACACATGCAAGTTGCTCAAATCTTAAACTTAAATTAAAATGTTTATCTTATTCAAATAGTCTATGTAATTATTGTGTGGTTATAGCAAAAGTCAGTATATGTAACTAAAATTAAACAAGATGTCAGTGCGGGTTTTAGCAAGCATTCTGCGCAATTTAACCACATCTTCATCTTGCGTTTACATAACTCAGTAACCACGGATAAACATCTGTCACCCATCAAAGAATCTTAAATGCCGGCTTTGGTGGTCGACTTGGCTGGGATATTGCATCGGGTATTGAAATGCACTAGTAATGCAACATCACTATGCCCATGCATAATCTTTTACTTACCAGATTCTTGTCTAGGTGATCTCATGATACCATGAGTCAACGCTGTGGAATGCCTTAACAATGATAACTTCGTGGTCAAAGGAACTGCAATGAATTCCAGGCATTCCAAGGCGGTACTCAAACGCATTCTTAATTTCCTAGTAGACAGGTCCTTTCTAGTGTCGCTACTCACAAGATTAACTGATGTGATCTGAGAAAGCGCGAGCCACACGCACTCCAACGTCTGTACAATTCTGCGCGATCAAGCAGCGAACGTTTCAACCCTACCTGAAGATACACTGGTGTTTAGCGAAGCTCAGGAACAACTACCAAGTATCGAAGCGAGGTATTTGTAAATAAACGCGCTGTTTGTTTTGATGTAAGTACGAAATATATTTGTATAGAGTTTCCCGCCACAATTGGTCATTCATTTGGGGCCGTGCTGCGTCCAACGTACGCCTTGTGTGCTACCTACAGATTAACCGTTGTCCTGACTCTCAGAACTTTCCAAAAATATTTGATCTAGCTTGTCGTATCATTTGAAGTTTTATCTGACTGCTTAAGAACAACGTATCAAAGGATGCGTCTAGAAACAGTATTTTCAAGACGGTGAGGTACATTTGATCTGCATGTTGATGTCATGCAACAAGAACTCAGTCCAATGCTGAAACGCTATCAATTGCCTCAAAGCAACTTTAAATTCATATTGGACATTTTCTAATAACTTTAATAGACAACGGCTTGCTTATATCCCAGATTTTGTCCATGTTTGTATTCAAGATAGTCCCCCCCCAAGGTCTGATATCATATGACATACCAGTTCCCTTAGAAACAGATGAAAGTCCTGAGGGCATAAATTGGAAGAGATGTGGCGACTAAACATTTTGGCAAAGTCCTGCAAACTAACTTGGTATTTGTGAGCGTGCTACAATCGTAAATTCCAGCCAGCGCAGTCTGACAATCTTTAGTATAAGGCTTTTACGTACCAATGAGAAAAACTCACTGCAGTTTGGAGCGCTTGTGTTGGAACTTGTTGATACAGTTAACAACAATTTTAAATAGACATTATCTTTGGAAAAATTGTGGGGACTCGTTTTGAAAAAAATATTCTACTAGTTAACCAACAAAAATTATTTCGCGCAGCCCAACTGCACATTGAAAAGAATTGGAAGATAAGTTTAATAATAAACGGCATATTTAACAGTCTGTCAAATGTAATAATTTACGAACCAATTAGCGCGAAGGCGCTTTGTTTGTGAACTTGCCACCTATACAAAAAATCTTAAATTTACCATGTTTTTTTGAAAATCAAGTATTTAGGCTGGTGTGAAAGGTTCCAAACCTGTCCTGCAGGGGTGATTATTTCATGAAAATCACAAGAAGTTCATTATGATTTAATATGGCTACAACAAGTTGTAGCTGTTTCGAACTTTTTTTAGTTTTGCGCGTGCTATAGTTCTAACTCATTAAAAGAAACGAATTTAAAACACCAACAAGTAGGAACGTGCCAGGTTTCTCCAGCCATATAAAATTAGACTATGTGGGATTTTTTGTATTTACAGAGTAAAGGACCCAACTGAAAAATATTTAAAAAGTAGCAGCTGTGTTGTTTATGTCTATTATCTGTTAGGATCTTAATATGGCTTGGGTTGTCTACTAAAAAAGGTTAAGAGAACAAAAAACGTCAATATACTCTTCAGACAAAAGCTAAATATAATTATCGGTAGCCTTATTGAATAGCTCTGTTCTCACTGTGTCTCCCACTAGTGTTAAACAAAGTAACGAAGCGCTAAAAATAAATGTGTCAGGGAAGTTGAGTTTACATTGCACTGCTGCACAAAAGACGTTAGTGGAACTTTGTGTAAAAGGATTTGACCGCGGCTTGACCAATTAAAATCAAACCTGGTAATGACGTCATTGTGACGCACGCGGTTATTTTCTGGACCTAGCGATAAGGAAATACGAGCCTGTGTTTGTTCTGTATAAGCAAGATCGACATTTGGAATTGTCAAGCTGAAACCTAACGTCGTTTTTCTTTAAAACTTCGGTTTAGCCTATATTTGCTCAGCAGCTGCAAGTGTTATGCTAATTTGAGCTCAGTGTATGTGCAAAACTACGCCAATATTATGCAAGCAATATTTAATTATGAATTCTTTTCTTCTTTCATGTGGAACCTGCAGTCGCTGTTGCCGCGCGCCCGGGATTATTTTGTTTCCGCCCCTGCACTAAACACACCCTTGTAATTATTAAGCAAGCCTTTTGATTGGCTCAACCCTAAGTGTCCCTGTCTACGTCAGGTCGCAAGGGATAAGTCATTCACTGGTTGCGTTTGTTGAATTTTGTGCACTGACTAAGCAACAAAGTGAATGTGTTAATAGAAGGCAATGCTTGCATAACTTCGTTTCCTGGCCACATGTCCTTAGTTCTGGATCGATTTTAGTTGACAGTGAGATACCTTCCACCAAGAAGTTAACCAACGACGTTTGGCTCGAATTTCGAAGGTAAAATGCAATGTTGTTGGTTTACGACGAAACGGTGTATGTGCAAATTAGGAAATATACGAATACCAACTCGTAATATTTTGCTATCTAGTTGATTTCAGTTGTGCTTCGTAATGACCGAATATACTCAAGAGACTGTTCATTGCCATTTGTTAATGTTACTTTTTGTAGAAGCGATTTTGCTGATTCAACTTTGCTATAACTACGAAATGTTTTCAGTGTAGAAATTCTTGCAATCTCGTCCGTAAGTTCTTCCTGTCGAGCCGAAAGTCGTTTTACGACACGTGCTGTTCCTGTGATTTAATGATACTGCAACTTGACGAAGTCAGTGCTTGAGCTGTTTCTCTACTTTGTGCTACCCAGGCCGATCAATTTCAAAACAAACCTTGTTTAGGCCAGGTAATCAATGGGGAATTATTCCCAGTGATTATCATGTTGCCATTCCAGGCAATTAATGGGCAAAATATGTAGCTTCTTCAAAACGAAACGGCTTAAGGGTCGCAATCACTTTACATGAAAAACTGATCCCATTTCTTCGTCGGTATGTCATATATAGTGCTTTGGTAAAAGTTTAAGCGTACATTGTCATATTTTCTGTTTGTTATGTTTTGTCAACTACGTTAGTTTGGTGTGAACAACGTGTACTTACGAGCTTCAGTTCCCCCTCTGTATGTAAACAACCGCGCGGCTTTACACCTTAAAACACTGGCTGTCCAAACTCTTCTGTATGTACGGCCATGTCTACAGCTGCTCGCTTCAGTCTACGTATATTTCAATGACAGGAAACGAATGTACGCTATATAGAACTCGTGTTTTAGCAACTTTCAGTCACGATAGCTTATATGTATAACTTTCCCTGATGTATTAGGTTATGTGGGAGAGCGATTCGTTTACTTTCTCAAGTGTTGAGCGAATTTTTTTTAATATATTCAATTCTTATTTTTGTTTTGAACTAACTGAGAATTTTTCATGTTTTTAGACGATCGATGTGGGGCGTTCGCGCGTCTGGAGTAAGTTCGAGCGGTTGAGCAGTGTTCTTATGTGTGTATTTCCGCATGGAAGTTATCGCATCAGAGAACTACCTAGCTGAAAGCCCACAATCTGTTGGAGAATCTGTGCAATCTCTGTATGCCGATGAACAACCTAAGAGAAGGCTGAAAAGTAGGGAAACTCATTCAAAACTCGCCGAGACAGTCGGAATCGAAAATACTATCATGCTAAATGCTGAAGACCTTGCTAAGGCATCAGGTCGTATTTCGAACAAGTCTCGTGACGACACAGTACACGAAAAGAATTTGTCACTTAACAGACAAACTAGGGGTTACGCTTACGGGGCGAATCGACGAAGAGAGACTGCGGGTACAAGAAGGCATTATTATGAGAGCCGTGGCTCACCAGCGAGTGATATCAATCTTGGCAATGTTACAACGGAAACGCGGACTTCGGTGATTCACGGGATGGCTTCAAACCGCAAACGAAAAACTACGAACTCGGAATCGGAGAGCGAGGAAGGGAATGTTGGTGAAAAGGATGATGTAGAGAAGTCTGAGTACGGCCATTTGCGATGTTACGAACAATTTGATAAAGATAATGGAAGCGTCGCGGGTAACTTAAGTGTACGGGGTAATTACGTGCAAAGCACAAGCGACAGTAGACTCGAAGGTTCAAGAATTAGTGGAAGCCAACCAGACAACTCAAATACGCCTGATCGCATTTCAGAGAAATTTACCCGAGGACCTGTTTCGGGCGCTCGTTGTTACCCTGTATCAGTGGTGGATAGCAGAACGTACCCTCAAGGTGGTAACTCCGTCTATCTTCAACAACACGTCCACGATTTGAATAACCAGTACCGGATGCAGCACCCCCCGGATTTTCCGATGTCACAGGCCGAGCAAAGGGGTAAACAGCTGTTCGAGCGAAGTGGACTTGCAGCCGCGTCGTCATCTGGGCCTGGTATGGTACCACATGGATACCCTGTTAACCCTCATGGCAAGTTCAATATTCCTGATGGTATTTTTGTGCAAACTCATCCAGACTTAGTCAATACTTACGCGCCAGGTTACACGGTGTACGAAACGAGGTCACCAGCTTCAAGTACAAGCTCTGGCAAAGACAGAGAATCGCTACCTGACCAAGAAAGCTCAAAAGGTCACGGTAAGTTTGCAGTTTCACATTGTTAAACGTTAATAAACAAACGTTTCTTGTCAACCAGCCAAGTAACTCGTGAGCAGTTTCTAAAATAGACAATACGTTGCCACCATTAAGCTGCCCTGCTGACTCAAAATTCAACGCTAAAGTATTTGCCATTTCCTTCGGGGAACATCTGACGGTGTTGTTTTGTCAACTTGCCAAGCTGTGCATGCTTGTTTTAGGATTAAGTGAGCTCGGGTTTCATTTCAAGAGGAAACTTGTGGTATTTTGTATGAAATTTGCTGCGTGTTTTTCTCCATGCCGTTGAGGTTTTAAGAGGTCTTTTTGCAAAAGCAGCTGAACCTCTCGTCGGCCTATATGAAGTGCTTTATCACCATGTCTACAGATCTAATTACTCATTTGGCTTTGACAATGTAAATGACAACAGGAAATGTATTATATGCATGTTTTTAGCTGTGTGCATGAAATATTTAGAGGTCTGACAGCTTGTAAGTTGTTGCTTTATGTGTTTTTTCCAACTGTTGTTTGCTTGTTCACAAAATACTTAGTACACAACGATAAATCAATCTTCTTCAGCAGTATTGATGATAATTACCATTGCTTATTAATGTTGTCATATCATAATAGTCTCTCATGCTGTGAGCAAACAATGTGGTGTTAACTTTAGTTTCTGCTGCTTTCAATAAGGTTTAACTTTTAAGAGTTTTCAACTTTTTGCATTAACTTAATATCAGCAGTTGTCTAAACATAACCAAGGGTGCATTTCCATCTTTTCACATTTCGTTTTGAAATGTTTTTTGATGATTTGATAATTTCCAAGAAGCCCTTGAAGCTGTTTGATTTTCAGAAAATCATTGAATTACTATTTATAATGGCCAAAATGTTGAAACTTGTTTTGACTTGATGTATACTTCTAGACTTTAGTGCTGTTGATTTTGAAGTATTTTCAGTTATTCAGTCAGATACAATTATCAGGAAGTATAATATTAATTTGCTGGGTCTGCACTTGACAAGAAGCAATACTATAACATGCCATGTTTTACCAGATTCAGGTTAAATTAATGTATGTGTGTATGCTTTCAAGGTTATTTTGAAAGATTTAGGCTTTAAGCATTCTAGCTATAAGCACATAGCATTGTTTTACCTGCACAGAAATATTACTGTAAACGGGGTAACTTTGGCCTTGGAGGAAACTTTGGCCACCTTTAAGATTAGCGCCTATAATGTTTCAATTTGCTATCAAACTAGATAGAGTTGTTGAATAATATTTCTGCTCAACAGCCTTTATCTAGTTTGGTAACAAATTGAAACTTTATGGATGCTAGCTAGGTGGCCAAAGTTACCACCAATGCCAAAGTTACCCTGGTTTATGGTACTAGCCTTGGAGGCATACTTAGTTACAGATTAAGAAGTATTTTCAGATCCATGTAATATATCATGGACTGAATTACAATCACTTGTATTTGAAGAATATTATACTGGGGTGGTTAATTAAAAACATTTAAGGCTTTCTTTTGATAGATTCCAGTCCTGGTGATTCTCTTTACTTTGGAAAACAAAAAAAAAACAGATTACTAGTTTGTTAATTTAACTTATACTTTGTATTTGCACCCAACACAATCATTTAGCAGAGGACATTTTAGATAAATTTGATAAGAGTTGGATGATAAATTTAATAAACCTGAAACATTCATGTGCAAATTATTTTAAGCACTTTAGTTCAATGACTTAGGTTTATGATCAGTTACATGAGTATTATAGGGGTTTTTGAGACAACTTTCACTTGCATGTTTTTCTAAAATCCATCTTATAGAGCCAGTAGAACTAAGATGCTCGTGAAATTTCATGGAAATCCAATAGATCTCATTATTTATCTATTAAATCATAATTTTGATTAATATCTTTATATTAATCAAAATTATATATTAACGTTGTATCAACAATGTTTGTTTTAAATGGCTTTTTTATGTGTTTTATGCTGGGCTTTAATATTTTTAACAAGATTATGATTTCCTTCTGGTAAATTGGTTGCTGGTATTATCCAATAAAATACACTGCTACTCTGAGTTTCATGGGAGCAACAATTTTAGCAACAACATAAATTATTAAATAAAATTATATATATATATATATATATAGTAGAAGTCTCATTGTGTGTGCCATCTGCTCTGCAC